>MIQA02005366.1:0-17605 GCA_001887855.2 Sclerospora graminicola | reverse complement strand
AATTAGTCTGGCACAGACTATTTCCGAACATCCCTGAATTAGTCTGTGTTCATTAATAGTCTGGCACAGATTATTTAAGGTAGCCCTGCTCAAAAACTCAGGTTCGAAATTAGTCTGGGAGGAGTAGCCTGTTACAAGTTGAGTCATCAGATCTCAGAATTTCATCCTCTAAGAAAGACCACACCAAATATGGCAAATAACAGGAAGGTTGTAGGTTTTAGTTAGGTTCTACAGTATTCAGGTTTTATTCTCCGGCTCATTAAAACCATCTACTGTAGAGCAAGACATGGGCAGCTTCTGGCAGGAACTAGCGCGACCGCTGTATTGCGTGGCGCCCATGGCGAATGTAACCGATGTGGCATTTCGTCGTCTTATCAGTGAAATTGCCAAACCTTCGGTTATGTGGACTGAGTTCGTAAGCTGTGAGGCCCTGACATACGACCGCGACTCGCGTCATCGAATGATGACCACGCTTATGTACGCAGAACAGGAGCGGCCTGTGGTTGCGCAACTCTTCGGCTCGAAGCCTGATCAGTTTTATGAGGTATCATGATGTATTGCTCTATTCATATCAAGGCACGTTTTTTATGATACATACTTGCATTTCGTTCGCCAGTCGGCAATGATCGTTCGCGATTTGGGCTTCGACGGCATCGACATCAATATGGGTTGCCCAGAGATAAACGTAAATAAGCAAGGTAGTGGCGCTGCATTAATATTACAGCCAGACATAGCGGTGGACATCGTCGCAGCATGCAAACGTGGGGCGCACGAATTGCCCGTGTCCATTAAAACGCGCATCGGGTTTCACCACATAGAATATAAAGACTGGGTACTGCGGTTAATGGGGACGGAGCCCGATGTAATTACAATTCACGGACGAACTCGTGATGAAATGTCGAAGGTTCCGGCTCATTGGGATGTCATTGGGGATATAGCAGCGTTAGCGAGATCGAGAGGCTCTTCGGCGCTTATTCTCGGCAACGGTGATGTGCGAAGTCTCGTTGAGGCACAACAAAAAGTCAGTGAATACGGTGTTGATGGCGTGATGTTTGGCCGTGCATTGTTTGGCAACCCGTGGCTTTTTCAGGGTTTTCCAGATAACTCGCACATTTCAGTGCAAGAAAAACTAAAAGTAATTCGGCGCCACACAGAGCTTTTTCAAGAGCTGCTGGCTGATCCAGGTCTTGTTGGTTTTTCGCGCATGAAAAAGTTCTACGGCTCGTATTTGAAAGGTGTGCCTAATGCGCGCCAACTACGTGATCGTATGGCTCGCGCACAAAAGCCTGAAGATGTGTTTTACATCATTGATGAAGTTCAGGAGTATCTAAATATGCGGGAGCAAGTTCATGTATAATGATGGTTTCTATCACCACCTAGAGTTATCACAATTAAAAGCGTACCGCCAATGGGGCAATGCCCAACATATCTACCGACTCAGCAAAAATGTCAGCTGAACTGTATTCAGGTTCCGCCTTATCTCTTGTGAAAGTTCTACTCGCCCATTCCCGCCACATCTAAATTTGAACGACGTCAATCCTGAGATTTAAAACCGCCCAACAAGTCAATTAATTCAACCAATCAAGTAGATCCTAAGTCCTACACCCCAATCTAGCCTCTGCTACAGTCACACCTCCGAATGAGAACTCCCCTAACTGGCACAAATCCTGTATCTGAACCCACAAGTGTCGACAAGAACAAATTAAGAACGGCAGCAAATTCGGCATGAACACCTTTTAGTTCTTTGCCGAACTAGGACTGGAAAAGGTGTAGTACTGGTAATCTCCTGGAGGGTCGATTCTGCAAGAGGGTCAAATTCTAAAAAAATGACGTTAACTTACAGTAACTTCTCCAATTTGAACATTATCTTCCTTGATTCGATCTATCATTTTGGAAAAGGGTACTCCGTATGTGCTTCTGGCATGTGAACTACCAAAAGATGTTGCCACTAATAGGCAAACTGAGTTTAGTCCTCCGACAACGCATGTACTTTTGATCATTGAGCTTGTCACCCTGTGTCTTCTTATCGAGATTACTCTGGGTCTTGAATATGATTCGACTTGTGGTTACAACAGAACTTCGAGTGGGACTCATGGGTGTGAGGATGTTGTGGCCTTGGTGTTTCTTAGCCTCAAGCTCGATATTGTATGGACTAACAGGTCGGTTGGACGATATACCGTCTACTCCTCGTTCCAGCTTTAGATTTAGCTCGTGCATCCGACTTTCAATCGCCTCCATAAATTGCTGTTGGGGACCGATGACACTGCCAGGACGACACAGACGTAACCACCCAATAAGCTCATGTGCTGAGAATAAATGGTGTTTCATCATATATGCGCCGATACAGGTGCCTGTGCGCCCAAGTCCAGCTTTGCAGTGCACAGCCACAGCACCGGAAGTCTTTTCACAAGCCTCAATGAATTTCATTAAAATTGGCATCGGCGCGTTCGTGCCGTCCGGATAGATCAGATCAAGGTGGTCAATGCCTGCAGACAAGAATTTCTTCTCGTCATACTGCTTGTCATTTAGTCGAACCACCAGCGTCACGTTGCGCTTCCTAAAGTACGGAATGTAATGCTCGGGCGTGAGCATTACATGACCTTGAGGAGTGCGTTGATAAACATTATGCGGGCCAGCAAAAGCAATAAACTTGGGTGAGACCCACGTGAGATCGCCGTTCTCGACATGCTCAAAATGCTGGAATTCGTTCAGGTCGAACGTCTTGGTAGAAATGTAGCCACATTTCATGGCTCGCTCAAGCCCTCGAAGACAGTCGAGGATGGTCAGGTTGAAAGTGCATACCGATGACGTGGCGTCATGAAACGAAGGGAATCGCATATGCTGGAATGGTTCATAGGCTTTTTTAGCGCTCATGTTCTGGAATAGCACTGCCCAACAACCCAAAATGCAAACCGCATTAGCCCGACGTTGTCCTTGAGTCGATGAGTAGAAGTAGACCACCTCTCCTGTCTTAGCGGCAGCTGCTAGCTTCTTGTTGAGCGTTTCCGAAAAGACAAATGTATGTCCGATGTTCAGCGGGCCAAAATCAAGGTAGAAGTTCCAGTACATGAGCTCGTTGTCAATCGAGAAAAAGTGTGTGCCAGGAATTCGAGGTGGTGCCTTTTTTAGCGGGGCGTAGAATAAGCGACCATCAAGAAACTCAATCGCATCTTCCAAGAAGATGTCCATCGTTAAATCAGCTATAGTTTATTGCTGGTAAAAAGCTGGCTCGTGGTGCTTGGACTGTTCAATCTCGGTCCCGTAAGATCTGAATGCGATATAACTTCACTGCTACTGCTTCGAGTATGACACTATCGGGCTGAGGAAACAAATTTAAGAATGGTAATAAAACGAGGCGTTGGCGTAAAGCTATAGCCTCCTAGCGCTTCATTCTGGTCCGCCAAGACTAGGCCATTCGGTATGATGTCGACGAATTTTATGCCCGAAGAGTTAGCACCTATAAATAGAGGCCGAGCACTTCTGCATCTTAGCCTTAGAGGTATTCATAATACTAATTACCCCCCCCCCAATTGAACAAGTCATGTTTGTTTATGCTTGAAGTAAACGCGCTTTGAAGTAACAGTTAAGAAAAAGCTTAAGAATTTCACGTGCCCTCACAATAGCTAACCCGCGTCGGTCGTTATAGTCAATCTGCACTCCTTCTACGAGTTGCTTTACGCTAACAATAGTTCGGCATTGATACTAATAACCACTCTGCATTACTACGAGGAGCTGCTCCTGCAGGCGCTGTTTGATAGCTGAGTAAAAGCGCAGATCAGCCTCCAAAGACAGCTTGTAATTATCATTGGCCTTCACCTCATGACTTGCTAGCCCACGGTGGCAACGGTCAATATTCTCGTTTACTTTTCGTAGTCGACCCTCCAGAATGTCCCACTCATCAGGAGGCAACATCACGTCCGTTCCGCCTGTAGCAAGAGATGACGAAATTGTCGTTGCTGAGTGCACCCGTTTGCCAGAG
This sequence comes from Sclerospora graminicola, assembly GCA_001887855.2. NCBI lineage: Eukaryota > Oomycota > Peronosporomycetes > Peronosporales > Peronosporaceae > Sclerospora > Sclerospora graminicola. The sequence goes on along the minus strand of MIQA02005366.1, from coordinate 13,626 downwards.
TGAGGCACTATGTCGCTTGAGCTTGAGATTTGAACTATCGCTGTTTCTTCTTTACGTGGCCGTTTCCCAAGCGACTTTTTCATTACTTCCGAAGCAGGAGCGCATTCAGGGGAATTGCTCACACTTTTTTCTTCAGGTAGAAACACCGGCTGTTCCTGTCTCGACGGTGATAGCTTTGCGTTTGCTTCATTTGCCGAACTTGTACTTTTCGCACTGGTTGACATCGCATCTTTGCCAGCTGCGCTATGACTATTCTTCATTGCAACCGATTTATGCGAAGGTCCGGCTGGCTTGGTCGGCTCTGCTTTGTTACATGCTTTGCTGGTCTTGGCGTTCGTCACTTTCGGTGGAGTCGCTATCCCTGTTAAACCCTTCGAACAAGCGAGTGTCGGTATTTCTTGCATTTCCGGGTTTTGTGTTGGTATTTTTGAAGGAGCGACTGGTTTAACTGTTGCAGCAGCTGCAACGTTTGGCGTTGCAGTAGCAGGAGGGGTTGCAGAAGGCGCACGAGACCGTGCAATATCCCCCTTTGTCTTCGCTACGGCCGGTTCTGCAGTATGTAATTTTGAAATCTTAGCTGCTTCTGGCTTAATAGTTGCGGCATTAGAATCTGTCGTTGCTGGTGTCTTGACCTTAGTTCTGTTAAAAGATTCTGGGATTGGAAGTTTGTCCGATAAGATAAACTTGTAAAGTTTTGGTTCGAGCAACATGGCCATGTGGAGATAAAGCAGATCCAATCTGCCAGCACAAAAGTCAAAGAACGAGTGCGCGCTGTCGTTGTTTGCTGCTGCTTCTTTCGCCTGTGCTACAGCATTGCGGTACATGGCGACGATCTCCACCCACATTTGCAAAAGACGTGAAGCCGAGTGTGCAACGATCACGTTAGGAGTGACATTCACAAAGAGCGCGTCTTGAAAATGTAGAGTGTCCAGGATCGAATTCTGGGTCATGAAAGCGGCGTGCACGTCCAGCCACAGCTGATTCACTTCAAATTTTCTGGTGCTCGTCGTCATTGCACCCCACCGGCCGTTAAAGTCTGGACTTATTAAGACATTAATAAGACGAAAACGGCAGCCACGACGAGCGCGACTAACTCTTAGTGAGTTTATCTGCGAGTTGGACGATTGCATTCGTCTTGTGGTCATCTGAGTAGACGTCTGATTCTTCTTTTTGTCCCAATCCCGCAACAGTTTTATGAAATTCGCGCAATTTGCTATGCGATGGGGGCCAGAACGAGGCAGACGAATCTGACGCACCGATAGCTCGTGACGCAGGTCTGCGTAGTGGTAATTCTCGTATGGTTCGTGTAGTACGGGCAACGACGACACCTTTTGCGGCATCGACGCCTAAACCTTGGAATGAATGAGGGTGTTATATGAACACCATCAGCGTTTGCAAAAAAACCTTCAAATTGTGTTTTCATTCGCTGAAATTCCCTGAATTATAACGAATCGCTCGATTTTCTAATTCTACTAAAAAGAACTGCGTACATTATTGACCTATTCTTCCAGGTTCGTTATTACAAGAACCGGAAAGGGTCACAGAAGAAAGAAACGACAAAGATGCCCTGACTCATAGTTGGAATGCCTTTGTTGATCATTACAACAAAGGTCCTGATGATTACGTGAAACAAATTCGCGTAATGTGCGAGCGCACTCGCGTACAGGTAAAATGGTGTTCATCCATTACACCTGCATCAAAGAAGGGATAAAATGTGGTGTCCTTCCTCATCTCGGCTGCCCTTGTTGTCCAAGGGGTGCTCATCGTCTGACCGAGGAGGATTTGCGGGGATACAGTAGTTTCTCTGTACCTTCCAAGATTAAGGGCCTTATTGATGCCCTTAATGCATCAGCAACTATGGTTGATGCTTCCTCGAGTTACGAGTTTGAGGAGAGGTATTCTTCTCGAACTCCTTCAGGAGGTCAGGGGCGTCACTGGTTACATCCGACTCTCGGGCACGGACCGACCTGGTTGATGGAGGCCTGCTTCCTTGATCCAGGTTAGAACGTGACCTGTACCTGCCCATTCCGACTGCTGCCTTAGGACCTCGTTTCTTCGCCCTCGGGTAAGTCCATAGTGTCAATTCCAGCTCCGTAGTATTTTTAAGTCGCAGCAGTGCGAGCTGGTCTGTCAATTGCCGGTCGTCTAGCGTACTGATGAAGTGTTCCACATGTTCTTGGGCAGCTTCCGACCGGCTGGCGTCTTCCCTGACCGGTATATTAGCCCTCATTCATACGACATTCAAACGATGGAAATATTCCAGAGGAGTCTCGCCTGCTCTCTTCTTGGTATGGAAGTACTGACGCGCCACTGACATCCCCGATCCACACTATTTTTTGTTCACCAAATGCTTCGGCCAGCTGCCTCCAATCGTCTCGGACTTCCCGGCGAAGCTGTTGGATCCGGTTTTTCGCTGGTCCTTTCATTAGATCTCCAAAAATCAAACATTTCTCATAGTCCGGTGTACGGTCTCTAAGGAATGCTGACTTCGTCTTGCTTAGCCATCCTCGGGCCTGGTCATCGTCCATATCCCGTCCAGTAAAATCTTTCAACTTGGACGTAGCAGACATCCGGACCCTGGTGATCGCCCCTCGTGCCAGGCACGAAGTATTGTGTCACGCGGCAATGACCATTACCGCGTGACCAGGTCAAAGCGATCGACGAGTTCTTCGAAACTCGTCGCAAGGCAGGACATGTGCGAGAATCTAACTCCCGCACTCCAGTCCTGCCTTTTGTGCGTAGAAATCCACTAGTGGGTGGAAAATCGTTCACGCTTTTAACAAGCTGAACGCGGCCGTGGTACCGGCACAAACGCCGATACCGCGAAAGGATGTCATCATCGATGGCATGAGCGGGAGCACCGTCTTCAGTGCTCTCGACTTTAGAGATGGATTTTATCAAATCCTAATGCGTCAGAAAGATATTCCTTTCACGGCGGTAAGCATCCCAAGCGGTAAGCTTTGGGAGTGGCTTGTGATGCCACGGGGGCTTCGAAACGCCCTGCGGCATTCAACACATACGTAGCGCATCTATTAAGCCCGGTGCGTGAGTTTGCACCGAGCTACTTCGACAATGTGTTCATCCACAGCAAGGCTGAACACGGTAAAAGCGATGTAGATTTTCATAATGAACATAAAGAACATCTACGACGGGTGTTAGAGCTTATGCGTAGGCATAAGCTCTATGCCAATCTAAAGAAGAGCACCTTCGGTGCACCTGAGATACCCGTTCTTGGCTGTTTCGCGGGCAAGAACGGGGAGCGCCCTGATCCGGAAAAGATCAGAGTGATCGTGAAATGGCCTACGCCAAATAATGTCAGGGAGCTTCGTAAGTTCCTTGGGCTGGCAACATATTTGCACAAGTACTCGTGCAAATGTGCTAGTCTCATTCGACTTCTTTCTTAGTTACTTAAGAAAGATGTTGAATGGCACTGGGATACCCAGTGCCAAGACGCTTTTGATGCAGTCAAGCGAAGTTTGACTGAAGCGCCTGTCTTGGTTATAGCCGATAACGAGCGACCGTTTTACGTCCTTTGCGACGCGAGCGATTTCGCAATCGGCTGTGCCTTGATGCAGCGTGATCACGATGATCGTGATCGCGTAATCTACTACCAATCGCGTCAGTTGCGCCCAGCCGAGCGCAACTATCCAGTGCTTGACAGAAAGCTCTTTGCCATGAAGTATGCACTGGCAAAGTTTAGAATCTATCTCCTAGGAGATAGACCATTTGTTGTTTAAACGGACAATGCGTCGTTATGTACGGCCGAGAATTCACCACACATTTTTCAAAGAATGACACGGTGGCTGTCATTCTTTGTCGAATATAAATTCACGATTAAGTATAAACCGGGAAAGTTGAACGTGATAGCGGATTTGCTGTCACGTCGGCCTGATAAAGAGGCGAAACCGTCCGTAACCGAAGGTATCAGTGCAAACGCAAAACGTTGCACTGCTTTGTCGTCGTCCCTTGTGCGACATGTACGCCGAGCGTACAAAACAGACAAAGCGACACGTCTCTAAATTGATTACCTAAGAATTTAATCGGATCAGAAGCGCGATAAACTGCCAGAGTTCCTCCGCGCTTGCGTGCATCGCTACCGGTTGCACGATGGTCTACTGCTTTACAGCACAGACCAACAAGATGTTAGTCGCATCGTCGTTCCAAACGACGATGATCTCAAACACTAGATACTATTGAGTATCACGATACACCGATCTCGGGACATCAAGGTCGAGAGAAGACATACGCTTCCCTCGCACGCGATTTCTACTGGTGGAACCAATACAAGTGGGTACGCAAGTACGTATGCGCTTGCGAGATTTGTCAGCGCGTAAAGTCTGCGCACTCTGCGCAGGCCCCCCTCCAATCTCTGCCAGTACCAACAGAGTGTTGGAAGTCCATTTCAATGGGCTTCATTTTCCGTCTTCGACCGAAAAAAGTCGGAAGACTGGAATCGTGGTCTTTGTAGACCGTTTCAGCAAGATGAACAATCTTGCTGCAGTGTCAGCAAATTCACTGCCGCACAAACTGCACAGATATTCGTTGACACGGTATTCCGTTTGCACGGAATGCCGGAAAACATTGTCTCGGATTGAGATTCAAGATTTACAGGACGTTTCTGGCAGGAAACATCCTCGTTACTCGGCACGCAGTTAAAAATGTCAACTGCGGACCATCCGGAAACGGATGGGCAAACAGAACGCGTTAACCGCGTTCTAGGAGACATGCTGCGTTCGTACGCGCATGGCTTCGAACAGTGGAGTGACTTCTTGCCGCTCACTGAGTTTGCTATAAACGACTCCGTGCATGCTTTGAGAAAGCATACACCGTTTTAAGTTAATGCCTTGAGGCATCCACGTACCCCAGCTTTACTTGACGGTACGTCAAATCTAAGTGGGGGAGGGACCCGCTCAACTTTGAGCGAGTCGATGCGCAAGTTACAACCAAAAATTGCGAGAAAATCAACGAGTCTTCTACTCTAGCAACGGTGGAAACAGAGGCATCCTCAAGTAACAGTGAAACTGCATACGAAGAATATGTGTCTGCAGCAATGACCGCAGACAACGAAGACAGTCTCCCTTTTGCTAATAAAGCAGTAGATGATTTCGTATTACAGCGTCAAGCTGTAATACGCTACGTGAAGATTACACTTGCTTCTGCTTTTGCCAAGCAGATAGAACTGGAAGGAAGAACCCAAACTCCTTTCGAAAAGACAAATTAGTTTTATTATCAACAACTATTTTGCCTACACATGCAATTAGCAACTTCCCTACACGGAAGTTGCTTCCTAAGTTTATTGGGCCATTTAAAGAGGTGAGGGGGGATGCCTATACGTTAGAAATTCCCGCGGCAATGCGCCTTCACCCAACGTTCTACGTTGGTAGGCTCAAGACATATCTTTCGTCTCCGTCTTGCGACGGGACCCATCCCCACGGCAAATGCCGTGCTTCTTAAAGTCTCCCCAAAAAAAGAGACTTGTAGTCGGTTTTCAACCGATCGTGAGCAGCGCGGAGAATGTTCGTCTCCGCCTGGTTCCGCTCGAGCTCCATCTTTTGGCGACCAAGCTCGACAATCAGCAGATCATTCTTCTGCTGAAAGGCAACGTGAGCGCCCAGAATGTCGTGAATCTCTTCACGAAGGGAACGATATGTCTTTACAAAATGAAACGTATCGCCGCTCAGAGAAGAAAGGTCTTTCTCGAGACTGCGGAGCTGCGAACCATGCTCCGCAAGAACGACGGCGAGGGAACTATCAACCTCCGCCGCCCCTGATTGATAACCAGGGGAATAAGCGCTACATCCTCGAGCGCTTGATTGTGAAGGGCTCGGTTCCTTGTAAGAAGGGGCAGCGTACCGAGTACTTGGTACGCTGGCTAGGATATTCTCAAGACTCTGACTCTTGGGAGCCGATCGAGGTTCTGAGGGCTTCGGAAGAGGAGTACCAGCGGTCTGGGGGCGAATCGGAAGAGTAACATTACCGGTACCTGTTCTCAGCGGAAGCCGGTCACCCGTCCAGACCCGCATCTGGGTCGGGCCAGCAGAAACGTTTTTCCGCTCGAGCTGACCAGGACTACCCCAGAAAGAAGTGCACCCACTGTGGATCCATCAAGAATGATGACAGAAGCTGCTGGAAGCGGCTGACCTGCAAGAAGTGCGAGAGGAAGGGACATCCGGCAGAACACTGCCCTGTTCACCTGCAAGACTTGTGGAGAGGTGCACGAGGCTGGACTCTGCTCCATCGATGAGTTCTACAACCAGCTGAAGAAGTGGTATGTCCCGGCCAAAGATGCTGGAATGTTGCCACCAGGGGTTGAAAAGATGTTAAACTAGATCGCTCGCCCGATTGGAATCTGGATCGAGCCGAGCGGTCTAGTATTAGTATCTATGCATATGTCGATAAGGAGGATAATCAAGAAGCAAAGCGAAGCGTAACCGACAATACATGTAAGTTTGACGATTATGTCATCCGGTCCCCGGGCAGCAGAGCTGACCCCTTCCTGGTGAGCAGTATACGGACGGATGAGTATTCCCGGTCTGAAGTGCGTATGGAGTTGAACCTGTTACCCGGCGAGTCGCGAGGTTATTGGAAATATCATTCGCCGGATAAATGGTTCAAGCATGCCAAGGCGGATGGAAAAATCAATAACCAGAAGGCTACCATGCTGTTGGACACTGGCGCAGACGTGTCCATCGTCCACACCACATTTCCTCGTAAGGTTGGGTGTGAAATAGATGAGACAAAGCGACAAGAGAGTATCGGTATTGGAGAAAACACATACATGACCCAGGGAAGGATACGAGTTAATGGCTATACTACTTCACCGCCTGGGTAGGAAGGCTAGATGGGCAGAACGCAATTCTGGGGATGGACTTTATGGTCCCTGCCGGCATACGACTGGACTTATATCATGGCACATTGACGTTGCTGACGAGATGTAGATTCAGCTGGCTAGCCGGCGGCCTCTGTATGGCACCCACGTCCAATTTCTTAAGTTGGGACAGTTTGTTACTGTGCCAGTGGGACGGACAGTGGAAGTGACAGTGCGGCATCACGACCGGCGTTATAAGTTATGGCTAACTAGGGGTGAGTATTGGGTGGCCTCGCTCGTTAAAGGGGAAGGTTACCTCAATTACATAAGCGTGACCAACAACTCAGAGCAGCCCCTCACCTTGCATGAGGATGTCATCATTGGAATGTGGCTGGCCGAAGATTAAGTGCCCCGTCGGACAGGTTATGTCAATATTGGCTCAAGACGCTATATAGAGTGGCAAAACATGGCCTATCAGGCAACTACAGAGTCCGTGAGGAGGCGTCTGCGGAGGAAGACCGGAGACCTATGGTGCTCAAACTGGAGTACCGGGCGCCTTCTCGAATATTGACGCAGAGCCGGCCAACGTCAAGCCAGATTGAACGCGCTGGCCGAGACCCTGCCCCAGTAGTCGAACTGGTCCTGCTCACACAGTCTTAGACAAGTGAACAGCTGGCTCAGGAGGTGAGGCAGGTCGGGGACACATTGTCGGCCACCTCTGATGCTGGATTTCCCTGCGGGGAGGACGACGCTGAATTGACTAATCCGGATCAGGATTCGGAGTTAGCCGAAGGTGATCAGGACGAGAGACCACCTGACCAGGATTCGGAATTAGCCGAAGCTGAACAGGATAGGGGACCAGGTCAACCCGAGTGTAGCAGGACGGAACCCTTCTCAGATGATACGGCCGGAAGGCCGGAGACGAATGATGCAGCTGGTTTGGCGGAGGCCCCTTCGGCGCAATACAAATGTTCTGTTGGGATCGAGACTGAAGCCGACCAGGTCTGCATTCACGAGGGGGGAGACCTATATGTCATAGGCATGGAAAATCAAATGGCAGTGCTACCTGAGGTGACCCCCTGCACTCCAGCGGTTACTATGGATGATCGACAGGTGGGTGACCCAGACGTGAACACCCCAGAAGGGATCAGCAGGTTAAAGGATATCATATGGAAAAGGAGACACGTGCTGATTGGCTTAGGTAATGCACTACCTCCGGCCGCCCATGGAGAAGTATGCGACATGGATGTTGGTAACGCAAAGCCAGTAGCGCAAAGAGGCCAAAGGGTCGCCCCCCAGTATCGGGAAAAGTTGTCAGAACTCATTAAAGAACTGCTGGCCACTAAGATCAGCAAGCCGTCTACCTCGCCATGGGCGTCGCCTATCGTAATCATTATAAAGAAGAACGGGGTAGGCATAAGGTTGTGTTTTTTTATTTGATTACCGATTGGTAAACCGGTGAACTAAGCTGATGGTGTATCCGATGCCGCTAATTAACGACCTGCTGATGGATTTGGACAAAGTTTTATGGTATTGCTCGTTGGGCATGGCTAGTGGATTTTGGGTACCGACCGGGCACGAGAAATTTTTGCGTTTGTTACGACCTTTGGGATGTTCGAGTGGAACCGGATGCCGTTGGGCCTTAGCAATGCCCCGCAGATATACCAGCGGCTATAAGATAACGCGTTGTATGGGCATTTCACATTCAAGGCAGATCAGGATCCCGCCCTGGTCGGTGACGTGTTCACCGAAGGTGACCCTGACCCCAACCAAAAACCTTCGGTTTTGGGGTGGCGGTCCTACATCGCCATGACATTCTTGTGACAGCTACTTCCTGTGATTGGTTATGTGAAAAAGTGGAGCAATTGATGATTAAGTGCGAAAAGTGGAAATTCTTGATTACTGTAGTGAAAAGTTCCTGGGGAAAGACTAAGGTGACTTATCTGGGTCGCCAGGTCTCGATTGCTGGATTGGAAGCCAATCCAAAAGATTTGGAGTCTTTGACAATTTGCCCTTCCCGCGATCATTGAAAGCCATGCAATCCTTTTTACGCAGCCGGAACTATTACAGTCGCAGGACTTTGCGGTCAACACAGCAGTGCTGTACGATCTACGGGAGGTGGACTACCATAAGTTGCGAGAGCAGGACCGGCAAGAAAGAACGCTGGCCGGGTCAGCTATTTTAGCCAATGAGAAGGTGGCCCCGCCATCCCTAGCAGCCGACCGGCTCATCGACCCGAATCCGACCAGGTCGGATGACCACAGGACTAGGGCGAAGGTAGCCTTTGGGATGCTTAAAGCAAATATGGCGACCGCACCGGTTCTGAAACACTTTAGTGCAGATAAGGTACCAGTGGTCATTATCTATGCTAACAAGTGGGCCATCTCGGCTGTCCTAGTGCAGGATCATGATGACGTATATTGTCCTGTGATGTTCACCAGCCGGACTCTGAAAACCAATGAAGTGAACTACGGGCTGGTGGACAAAGAAGTTTTGGCTTTACTACGGATTCTGGATGTGTGTTATACGATGTTGGTATCCCGGCCTATCAAGGTGTTATCCAGGCGGTCGACCCTGTCATGGCTTCTTATAGCGAACGGAATTGATGGTCGGCTAGGCAGATGGGCTGCACTGTTGTCCCAGTGGTCATTGGAAGTGATCAAATGCACTAAAGGAGAAGAAGAGATACTGGGCGCATTAGCGGCCAGCATCACTCCAAGGGCAGAAGTGGAAGAAGCGCTGATAGCGATAGCGCCCCAGAAGCAGTCACGACAATCCATCACACTCCAGCCACCGACAGTCGGTCCTACAGAAGAGTTGATGGTTCGGAGCTTCGACGGGTCAGCTAGCGTCAAAAACGGAGTGAGTGCTTACTGTGCCATCTTGTGGAAGCTGCCCGAGATGAAAGTGGTGGCCTCTGCCCCTGACTTTACGCCTGGTATAAAAGTGAATGAAGCGGAATACCGAGGACTGCTGCTTTGCTTGGATTTGCTGGCCGGCCAGGCACAGGGGGGGTTATTATATGAGGTGACCCAATCTAGTGATCCGACAAATCACTGGGGAGATAGACTGCAAGGCTCCCCGACTGATTTAGTTGAATGATCGGGTCATGTCAGCCCTAAGGAAATGGACAGAGCATGAAATGCTAAACGTTAAAAGAGAGTGGAACAATAGTGCAGATCATCTGGCTGCGGTACCCATGCGATACCAGGTCGGCCTCACAGTTTCGGATCCAGTTATGTTGGCTGAGTTGGCGGAAATTAACAGGCTACCAGAGATAATCGGACCGACCTAGGACGAAATCCACCTGTCCAAATCCAACCAGTCTAGAGAAGGAAAGATCGATGCCCAGGTTTATCAACTCGTCCCGATCACAGCAGACCCGTCCGTAAATGCGGCGATCGGTTTCGATATCAGCCGGAGATAATACCAGGTTAGGGGTGAATTAAGAAGCTGGTGCACCAGCAAGCTCCACCGCCGGATGGCGAATCATCGTCGACCAGGTAACCCGACAGATATTATCGGAATGGACCTGCAGAACTGGAGATGCATCGAGAGGTGGTTAGGGAACGGGCAGATGGGACTTCGGGCCGGCCTGTGGACCTTCTTTACGTAGGTCATCAGAAAGATTGAATGGGAGACTTACCAAAACGGGTCATTCGTGGAAGAAAGTATAAAGAACTAATACAGGTGAGGTCGTGCTCCAACCGTTGTGCGGCTGCAACAAGACTCAGGGGCGGCTGTGAAACATACCTGACCGAGGCTGTTTTTGATTGACTTAAATTGCTGGTCAAGAGTGCAGACGCAGGATGACGGCGGCCAGAGGCGTTCAAGAATACTCGCGAGCGCCGAACCAGCAAATAGGCATGTAAACAAGCTAAGAGAGTTAAGCCAGAGGCTGTGGGTGAGGCCAACCAGAAGTTGATCGGCTGGATCAAGGGGGGCTGGAATGTCGTTGAAGGTGGCTATAGGTGGTCAAGGGGCAGATTGGTCAAGAGATGGATAGATAAGGGGCTCCAGGGAAGGTGATGGCCCTGTAGTAGTCGGATGGAATACCGGAGATGGGTGAGCGGCCATGAAGAAAGCATCGGAGTCGGCGACCAGGTACCGTCCAGGTCGAGGTGGATGGCCATCCAGGCTGGTCACGCTATTTGTTGTACAGTACACAAACGTCCAGGTTGAGCTGGTCACGCTATTTCGGGTAAGGTACATAACCATCCAGGTCAGGTTGGGCAGGTTATTTTGGGTAGGGTACACCAAAGGTTTATATTGGATATAGGGATAAAAACCAGTATACATTTCACTTTCTAAGACACAAGTCGTCATTGGTTCACAGCAGAGGGTTAACAAGGTCCCCTCTAGTTGTTATTGGTTTGCCCGGGGAAGGTTGAAAGGAACCCACCGGAAGTTTCCTGACTGGGAGTCGCTGTGAAACATATACTCACTCAAGTCGCCCGTGTTTGGAACACGGTTTAGTTCTATTGGAAAGTGGGGTGAAGGTTTGGCTTACTCTGGAAGATTTTGGAATATTGTTTGGATTTCGTGATTACACATAAGATTGGAGTAACCCTTTATTATCTTTGGTTAAGCTGACCGATCGATTACTCTCGGTCTAGCTTTTGCGGTATACTAAACTCAAGTATAACAACAGTCCGCTCCCCGGTGAAGATTTTCCCTCAGGAGCAACCCTAATCCTAACCCTCGTCCACCTATTAAACCGGCTTTTGCCCTAGAGTCCACCAGGAGAGCGTAACCGCCAGTGCTCACGGGTGCACAAGGTGAACTTTACACAAGATGGATCATCCCAGTCGTCACAGCCAAGGTGATGGGAACGAACGGTCCAGCCAGCTTGATGCTGACTCGGACCAAGACCTGGATGGACGGAGTACCCCCTCCGACAGTCAGTCATCTGCCCCCCCCCCGTGGGTGTTCGCAACTCGGAAAGATTTCAGAGAGCGACTACATCACAGCACGGGCTGACCTAGTTGAAGGGGGCTTGCTGCCTTGATCCTGGTAAGGTCGTGACCTGTACCTACCCGTTCCGTCAGCTGCCTTGAGAAGTCTGTTCTTCGCTCTCTGATATGTCAGTAGTGTTAGTTCTAACTCGTTAGTATTCTTGAGGGGCAGCAGAACGAGCTGGTCGACCGAATATCGATCGTCGAGCGTACTAATGAAATGCTCCACGTGTTCCCGGGCAGCTTCCGACCGGCCAACACGTTCAGTAAAGATATCCGATAAGGGTCTCGTCAGATCTCTTCTTTGTATGGGAGTACTGCCGAGCCACTGACATTCCAGATCCACAGTATTGTTCTCCAATGACCTTCACCAATTGTTTTAAGTCATTTCGCATTTCTCGGCGTAGTTGCTGGATCCAGTTTTTCACTAACCTTTTCAACAGGCCACCAACGATCAATTAACTATCATGCTCTGGCGTTTGGTCCCTCAGAAATGCTGACATGGTCTCGCTCAACCATCCTCTAGCTTGGTCGTCATTCATATCACTGCCGTTGAAGTCATTTAGTTCATAGTTTGCTGACATCCTGTCCCGCCCTGAGGCCGGGTCGATAGCTCGGGGAGATATCACGTTAGCTCGGCGAGTCACGACTAGTTCCTAGTTATCTGGGTCGTAGTGGCTCTTAGCTTACCTGAACGTCTCCATGTCGATATCACTGAGTGAAGGTCTTCTGTTGGGGTGCCTACCAGGTTGGAATCCTGAACGGGGGAATGGGCTCGTCAACGTGAGCGCGCTCTCTCCCTCGACCGTATTGACTCCATAATGCAAGCACGATGCTGGTCCAACTGGCATCTGTCGTACATTATAGGCGGGCCTAATGTGCTGGTGTATATTGGGGAGAGTGTTTTAAACTACCTAAATTAGGGTCAGTCGTACCTTGTGTAGGATCTGGTGTACCACTTATTGTACCCATAATTAGTAATAGTTTTAGCTCCTAATTAGCACTTATTTAAGGAAGTACGTAAACCCACAACAGGCGGGGCCAGAATGGCTCCGGGGACTCGGTTGGGTGTGCAGATGAGGGATAATTGACAACTAACCATTGAGCCCTGCTCGGTTACCTTGGAGTGAGTGCCCCGCACTACTCCATCCCACTTCTCATCCTGCACCCATACCGCACGCCCTATATATATTAGGTTAGACTATAATTATCTAATATATCTTACCTTTTGTATGTTCTGATCATAGCGGGTTGTCGCACTTCTACCGTTTCCAACACTCCCCCTCGACAACCGCGTTCGATCTTCTATCCACACAGACTCTGTCCTTTGGCTGACTTTCAATGGTTCTTTTCGAGCCCTGCTCTATGGGACTAGCGCCCTGCGCGTACCCGCCATTGCTTCATGTCATTCGAGCCCTGCTCTTAGGGCCTAGCGCCCTCCGCGTACCCGCCATTCTGGACCCCGCCCCGCCCTGCGGTCTACTCTACTATATCCATCTTATTGCTCCCCCTGAGCTGCAACGTTCTTCATTGCTTCAATCCATAGTGCAAAGCACTCATCCTTTTCTTCAGGGCCTTGTTCTCCCCCTGTTTCCTTAGCTTCTTCCATCGATAGCTTTTGTCCTTCCTGAGCATACGCCGCTGCTCTTCGTGACACCACACCAAGCATAGTCCAAAATTTAACAAACTTGACGCGCGCCAGCGCCTTTGTCATCACATCCGCGACCTGTTCTTGTGTGTTTACATACTCGGTTGTAAGTCTCTTGTCCTGTACCAAGGAACGCACGTAATGAAACTTGTTTTCAATGTGTTTCACATGGTGATGCTTGCCCGGCTTTTCACTTAAATAGATTGCCGCCATGT
>MIQA02005365.1:0-10259 GCA_001887855.2 Sclerospora graminicola | reverse complement strand
AAAGTCATTTGATTAGCAAGTTTTCGGTAAAGGGTAGCACCACTTCTTGGGCTGGGCGACGATCCGTGTTAGATCTTCTACCTCTTCTTGTGAGCGAAACTGAAAATGTAAGTGACATAAACAAGGATATTGTGAGCTGGTGGCTGCATAGTCTCCTTATACGCTCATCACGGACTCAAAACACCGCAAATTCGTCGAAGTAACAGTCGCCTACAATTGGAAGTACTGCCATTTGTACGTGAATGCAGCTCTACTATCACTTCATCGTCTGCGCTGTCTTCACATTTTAGCGAAATCCAGCAGAACTGGATAGCGCATCGAATTGCCGTTCAGCTTGGGTGTACTCGTAGTGAAGAGCTTGGACTTCCGAGTATCGCAGAAATGATAAAAGCGGTCGAGCGAGAGGCTAAAAAAGAAGCGTCGTTGATTAAGTATGTCGGAAGCTTGGAACTTAATAAAGGTGAATCCAGCAGCTTTATGGATGCATTAACGCGAGAAGATCCTACAGCTGAGTCGATGCATGCAATATCAACAGAGCGAGCACTTGAAAAGTTGCGCCAATGCCCGTATTTGGTTGATGTTTCGCTGTATATGGATTGGCAAGAGCGTTATGCTCCTTTGTGTGGATCCTTGCTCTCGTTTATTCATGCGCATGAAATGATTCTACTTGATCATGAACCGTCAAGCAATTTCATGTTTATCTCTTGTTTGAATGGAACGATCTTGCGCATTAAGGAGAAATCAACACCGTCCGATCTTGAGATTAATCTGACTCAAGCTCAGCAAAAGCAAGCTGTCGTAGCTGATAGTCGCGTAGCAGTCCACTTAGTCTCAATGCTGGCAACGTACAAAGGCGTTGCAAATTTCCCGAAGCAGCTTGTTCAAGCTCATTTGCGTTCCTACTTGTCCAATTTCGACGCGGACGATAGTTATCGATATCGTTTTGTGTTAGAAGTACTACTGGAAACACCGGTTGAGTTTGCAGACTTCATGGTCTCATTGTTACTAGGAGTTGTCAGTCAGAATCTCATATTGCATGAGAATGTTGCTGATCAAATCTGGAAGGCTTGTCGAAGCGATACTGAGCGAAAATTGCTTTCGTTTATTTCCACTCGGTGCTTGTTACCTTTGTGGGTGGACCAAATAGAGAAGTGGTGCTCTCTGCGTGAGAGTCAGACGGTCACAACTGTGGACGGTGATATTGGCAGTAAATATACTGATAACAAAGAGGAGATAGCTGAGGCTGTGTATGCACCTCCTACGTTAGCAAGTAATGGCAGTGACAATAGTGATGGAAAGATTCTCAACATCCTGGGTATTTTGGATTCACAAGTCGCGTTAACAAGCTTTTCAAACGACCCAGACGACCAAAGTACATGTGGTGAAGAGGAGCCCTTAACTGGAAGTGATGGTTCATGTCGATTGCTCATTGAAGAGTTACGAAAAAAGCAGTTTGGTGTTGGAATTCAGCTTCAGGACGAAGCAACGATTTCAGTCCTGCAAATTCAACAGCAACGGCTGGAACGTGCCCTGAAGCGACTTAGTGACGAGCTCTACAGTGAAATTCCACTTGGGGATTTTTCATTGACATCTGAGAAGGAAATTGTTTTTTTTTTCAACAATGAACGGGGCTTTTCACCAGAAAATATTCAAGCGATACGTGATGTGGGTGCATCAACCAAGCCAGCAAATGATTCAGGAACATGTATCGGGAAGAAAGGGATCGGATTCAAGAACGTCTTCAAGATATCTGATAATCCTCAGGTGCATTCGAACGGGTTTCACATTTGTTTTCATGCCAAGAATCCGCAGCTTGGATATGGGATGGGATACATCCTGTCGCACTGGTTAGAAGATGCAAAACAGTGGAAACAACGTCGTGGAACGACATTCGTCTTGCCATTGAACGAAGCGTCGATGGATCGACTGGATGATATCTCTCAGTCACTTTTGGCGTTTGAGCCATCAGTTTTGCTCTTTCTTCGACGGATTCGCGAGCTCCGATTGCACGACTTGCGACGGCAGCATAAACTTCAGTTTCACAAGAAGGAGAAGAATGTTGGACCAAATTCTCACATTGTTCAGTTGCTCTCGCTAAAAAAGGAAAATGGTAAGACTGTGGACGTAACACAACAAACTTGGCTGGTGGTGAAGGAGAAAGTAAATCCGCCGTCGATATTTGGATGTCGTCATTCGACTGAGATCGCCCTGGCGCTTCCTGGAAGTATGCGGATAATGAATGATCAGCAGACTTTACCAGAGTGGTGACAAACGTGGTTGAACATTTCTGAAATGGAGAGGTGAGATCAGGCCGCTACCGTTGTGCGGTAGCGACCAGACTCAGGGGCGGCTGTGGTAAAGCGATGTAAAAAATCAGCCAAGTACTGTCATTACGCCCAGTCTTAGACACTGATGGAACGATGGAGATCACGATCACGATCGTTATCACAATTACGAAGTGGAGTTCCCGCGGATGTAGCAGCCTATTATGCCCGAAGTAATGAAGATCAGATGTGGAATGAAGTCGGGCATGTGGAGTGACAAGTTGTGGGAGTGAGAAGAACCTTTGGTTGGTCCGGAGATGACGTAGCAAGGCCTGATCAGGCCTGATCAGTCGAGATCGGTGTTCGTGAGTGATGATAACCTATGGTTTGTCCGAAAATGACGTGGCAAGGCCTGATCAGGCCTGATCAGTCGAGATCGGTGTTTGTGAGTGATGATAACCTATGGTTTGTCCGAAAATGACGTGGCAAGGCCTGATCAGTCGAGATCGGGGTTCTATGGTCGTTCTGACGAGGTGTAAAGTTCGGGAACATGGCTTAGCAGATGAATTGAGTCGTGATGATGATGACCCAGAGCGTTCGCGAGGTGATCAAGGGCTGATCGGCCTGATCACCACCTGATCACTCAGCTGATCACAATGCCGATCGTGATCAGGGCTGATCAGCCCCAAATCTGCGCCCAGATGTAAAGGCAGATGAAGCTCTCACTCAAGCCGGCTTGGATCGGCCGATCACGGCCGATCGCGGTGCTGATCACGATCGGGATGGTGAAGATCGGCATAGAGTTTGACCATGATCAGTCGAAGATCAGTCAGAAAAGGGTACGAATCAGGTTGAAGATCAACGAAGAACGTTCTACGAAGATGCTGGAATAAATCAGGTGGCAAGAAGTTCAAGGTAGAAGTATGGTAAGCCACATAGGTTGGTGTAGGTTACATTTGGTACTGGATTTTTTAGGTTTATAATATTAATATCAGGTTCTGTTTTCCCTCCAAGTAAAGAAGTCGTTGCGCCACTTGGCGCTACTTTTGGGAACGGGGGGCTAACAAGGCTCCCCCGTTCATTTATTCCCGGACGAGACGCGCATAGTCGCACTTTGGCTCGACGGAAGTCCCACGACGGGATTTACTTGTGTTAAACACCCTCACGAGGTTTAGATTTTCCCCCTAAAGCAAAGAGTCGCTCCGCCACGTGTGCGGTCATTGGGAGCACAGGGTTGATTAGTCCCCTCTTGCTCATCTATTTCCCGGTTAAGGCGCGCTAAGGCGCATTTTGGCTTACCGGAAGGCCCCCGACGGGTTTGTCTTAGGTGATCTAACCTCACCCGCAACGCGCACGTGTTTGGAACACGTTAAGAATATTGGTAAAGGTTTTGTGGAGATAACGTTTGCGGATTACTGTGGAAGATCGTGGATTGATCGCGTTTTCTTGGTTTCGTTATATCTCTCTCTCATTGGCTGGCCTGATCAGACGAACTTTCCTGATCAGTGCCTAGATACTGAATAAGTGTCGACCCCAACCCGTTCTCCGGTGAAGATTTCCACCGGAGGACACCCCCCGTCTCGAGAAGGTCATCCCCTCCGACCTGATCAAGATCATCGTTTTCGTCACCGAGTCCACCTAAGTGAGTGTAACCACCCCCGAGCAACGGGTACACAAGGTGAGATGAAGTTAAACATAGATCCTGACGAGCATGAAGACCGGCCAGATGACCGGGAGGATCAGATCAGTCACCACAGTGGTGATTCATCTGATTCCGATGCTGATCAGGATCGACGGAGTACCCCCTCCGATAGTTGGTCGTCCGGGCCAGTGGGTATCCTGATTCCACCCACGACTTCGATCATGGATTTTGAAATCGGCTCCACCACATATATGCAATGTCCTATACCTGTGTACCGTACATCAACTCATGCCTGACTTATACTTCGAACCTATTTAATTCGTTGCACGGTTGCGTAGCACCATCTTGCCCATCCTGGCTGCACCTTCAAGCTGATCTGTACCACTTCTGCCCTGATCATGCCCCGACTCTTAGAAAGATCTTCAACCCGTCCCGATCTTCGACAAACGACCTTGAAACCACTTGGGATCTGCTCTTCTAACACTTGTCCACTTCATATTCAGCCCGACTAAACCGAGAACTTTACTTGCCTTTGCATCTGGACGCTGATCAGAGGCTGATCAGCCCTGATCACGATCGGCATAGTGATCAGCCGAGTGATCAGGTGGTGATCAGGCCGATCAGTCCTTGATCACCTCGGGAACGCTCTGGGTCATCATCATCACGACTCAATTCATCTGCTAAGCCATACTCCCGACCTTTATACCCCGTCAGGGCAACCATATAACACCGATCTCGGCTGATCAGGCCTGATCAGGCCTTGCCACGTCATCTTCGAACAAACCCATAGGTTATCATCACCCACACAGCCTGCCACTCCACATGCCCGACTTCATTCCCCATCTTATCTTCATAGCTCGGCTGGACGACTGCCCTTGACACGTCATGTCAACAGTTGCTCATCTCATATTACATCCACGGAAACTCCACTTAGTAACTGTAATAACGTTCGTGATCGTGATCTCCATCGTTCCATCAGTGTCTGGTACTGGGCGTAACGACAGTACTTGGCTGATTTCTTCACATCGTGAATACCCGTTGTCCGCCACCTTTTCCTCTTAACTGTGATCAGCCTTTTCCCACCCATCAACCGTCATATGTTGATGGGTGTTCTATCGTCACCAATCAACGGCCATGTGTGGTCCACTTCAGTCTCAATATTTTCCGATCGCTTTACCACAGCCGCCCCTGAGACTAACTGCAGCCGCGCAACGACTGCAGTTCGACTCACTCACTTCCAAACTTCCTCTCTGGCGATCACCATGGCTGACTCGAGCCGATCTTCTCTTCCTTCTTCGTCTTCTTCGGCTGCCCGCCCGATCGCTGCCTCGCCTTCCGTTTCCAGCTCGACTACTCCCGCGATCGCCCCGATCACGACTTCGGCGCTGATCACGACCAGCCTCATCCGTCCAACGACGACTCTCGCTTCGTATCGCCCGCCTTGGAATCCTCCCGCTCGACCTTCCTCAGGTCGCCCTCTCCGTTACTTGGAACAGCTCGCTCGCCTAATAGATGGATCGGGTCCATTCACGTTGGGGTCCGTGGAGGCTTGCCGGCTACGGTCGGAACTCCGAAGTGCAATTCCCGAGTTGGTTTCTCTGTATGATACCAATCGGGCACTTAACGCTGAGTTATCCGACCGTCGGATCGTTGCCGATTCCTTGGCACATGATTCTGCTGATCTGGCTGCCCAGCTGTCGACTCTCCGGCTAGATCACGACCGACTTGACCAAGACTTGCAAGACATGACTGATCGCGTTCAGAGTTTGACGATGGAGCGTGATCAGCTATCAGCTGATCTCGCTGCTCTGCGCCTCTCCAGACCTTCAGACACCGTCGCCTCTTTACAGTCGCTGATCGGTTCGCTGACTATTACCGTTCGCCGTCAAGGTACGTTTATCCCGTTCACTTCTTCTGTAATCCGTATTTGACTCTCCATGTTTATTTCCAGATGAACGTATTGAGGCGATGAAAGACTCGATGGTCGAGATGGTGGGCCATCTACAACGGCTCGATGATCACCGTCTCGACCGTGATCAGCTGCTGCACGACAAGATCTGCACTGCCGAGGACGTAGAGCGTCGGGAAGTCGAGGTTCGCTTCTCGGGGAAGCAGGTCCAGCTCCTGGTCAAGCAACTTTCCGATTCTCGCATCGGCCGCGCCGATATACAGAAAAGGTTGTGCGAGAGTCGGAAAGCGGCTGAAGATTGCCGGCGTGAGCTTAATCTTGCTCGGGTTAAACTTGAAACCCTAGAGCTCGATGATCGCGCCTGGCTCCAGCATAACGCCGACCTGAGAAACCTCGCGGTGCAGACTATGGAGAGGTGGACCAAACCGAACACCGGTTCGGGGTCAGTTCGGACGGCCTTACAACGGCTTCCTGGGCTGATCAGCTCCTTTACTCCGTCTGGAACACCACCACAGTCTCCGGAGTCTGCCCCACCATCACCAGCGTCTTCCGTCGCTTCCTTGCCGACCCATAGTGCTGATCAGCCCGTGATCAGCACTGCAGCGGCTTCTGCGTCCACTCAATCTCGTTCACCAGCGACTTCGAGATCAGCGCCTTCGGTCTTAAATTCTGGGTAGCGCAAGCAGGCCAGCTCGTCAAAGAAGAAGATGGCTCCCGCCAAGCGATCACGTCTTGCGATTGACTCGGACGACGAATCGACTGATCTGGACGAGAGGACGTTGTCTGTTCTGGCCCGATCGCGCAGCACTGATCGTCGTACTCAAACACCAATCCATTCAGGCGTAAATTCGTTGGCCCAGGCCGTTACTTTGCTGGAGTCGGATGACGAGGATGACGATGATCTTGAGGAGGAGCAACCGGCTCCGGCTGATCCCAACGTTCCTCCAGCGGCCCATAGGGCAGTGATCGCCCCGCCGCTCAATTTCACGGGCGTTTTCATCCCGGCGAAACAATCGTCGATCGGGCAGGACGATTACAGTTATAATCCGAACCAAAGGTTCATGGATTTGTACGTCGCCATGCAGGGCAAGCCGACTTCTGCTCATATGGCAACACGGAAACCTTGGAATGCTGATCAGATATGGGATCTGACGCCTCAGGTTCTTGCTGTGAGGCAGAAACTCGTCCCTCGCTTGTGGTCCCGCCCGCCAGGCTGGATCTTTCCGACAAGATCGCCGGCGCCCAAAGACAAGCAGTGGCAACCGAAGGTGCTGACCAGAGGCGCTATTGAGCTTCTGATCGATTCAGCACCTTGGGATGTCCTGCTGACACCTATGCCTGGACTGGCGTTCCCCGATCATCCTTGGTTTGTCGAGCTGCAGGGACGTTTGGCTTTGTATTACCAGGAACACGTTCAAGCGATATGGGAGGCGACTCACCATTTCCCGATCACGGCGACGATGCGCAAGGACGCGTGGATCGAGCATTACCATCATGCTCGCAAGCGTCGACGCACCAAAGCCGGGGCTGCTTGGGCCGCGATCTGCGATTATATTGTCAACGGGATTCAGCACGGCGAGTGTGATCTGGACGTTTTCCTGTTTCCTGGCGTGCTGCATTTACCTGTTCGTCGAGCGGGATCGCGAGGACTCATGACTGACGGCGGGGAGTGGTATCCCGGTTATGGGCATCTAACTCCGGTCGCCACGTTGCGTGATTGTCTGATCTGGACCGATCAGCAGGAGCCTTGGCGGAACCAGTTCCGATCAAGCCCCATGGATCATCCAGGGTTCACGGTTTCTCGCCTGCGCACTAAGTATGGCCTGTGATCGTCGTGACCACCAACTTCCGTTTCTTTTTTCCATAATCATTAATATATCACGACAGTTCTTGATAAATTCACGTTCCATATCCACACTTCCTGTTCAAGTCCCACTATTGTCTCCATCTCGTACGTCGGTCGCTCACATGCATGCAAATATAGTTCTTGTGCGTTATATGTATATATATATCCGTTTACTCCAAACCAGCTCAACCACCCTGATCTCCACTTGCCCGATCGTTACATTTGACTGGTCAGTCACAATGTGTCAACCCAGGCTATTGAGATTCCTGGTTGCCCTCTTCGTGGGTTTGCATCACTCCAAATCGATTTTGTCTCACCCGATCGCGTTCAAATTCCCTTAATAGGGCTCCACAGTTCAGATCACGTCCATCTACCCACTCGGGATCATCATAACCCTTCCATCGAACCCAGTAATCACGATGGGTTCGGCCAAATCGGGTCCTCTTGCCTGATCGGGTATCCAAAACCTTCTCCACTTCAAATTCGTTCTGGTCCAACGTTCTTTCCCAACTGTCTTCGGGTAAGAGAGCTTCGTCGAAGTCAAACCTTGGCTGATCATCGCATGACAGCCTGGTTTTAGGCCGATCAGGGTATTCTCGAACCAGTTTCAGCTTCGACAAGTGGACGATCGGGAAAATTCCGTAATCGGTACCTGCAGTAATCAGCCGAGCGGCATGATCACCAATCAGTTCGGCTATACGGAACGGTCCATGCCACAGATGTGCTAGCTTCTTGGCATATCCTTCTTTCACGCGATCCAAGTAAAGCCAAACCCTTGATCCCGGCTCGATATTATGCGAATCGGCCTGATCATTGTTCCGATCAGCTCTTTCCTGAATGGCCCTCCGCAATCGTTCGTTGACTTGTTCTCGCGCATGTTGGTAGTGACGCCGGAGTCCCATACGCCATCGACGAGCTTCGCGATCTCGACCTCGGGTGCATCCAACAGGGATCACCGACTCGATGGTAGATCGGGGGTCCCAACCATACGCCAGGTAGAAAGGAGTATCTCCCCTGATCCGATCGAAAGAGGAATTCAACGCAAACACCAGTCTCTCCGCATATTCATCCCAATCTTGTTGAGCGGAGTCCGCGACATACATCTTGATAGCTCTAGTTAGCGTCTGTACCATCCGTTCGGCTTTACCATTCGCCTGCGGACGGTATGCCATGGTCGCGCTCTGTTTCTGGCCAAGCATCTGATTGAATGATCGGAAGACTTCGGCCATGAAACCTGGTTCGCGATCATGCCTGATCACTTCACTGGCTCCAAATCGTCGAAAAACACATTCTTCGTAACTGCAAGCGACTTGTTGGGCTGTTCGGGTAGATCCCGCTTTCGCGATCACCAATCCCGTGAACAGATCAGTCCAGATCAGCAACTCTGTATTGCCCTTGAACGATTTTGGCAGGGACGGTATGTGATCCATCGCTATCACTTGGAAAGGGTAGGTCGCCTGGATATTTCCAGGTGATCTCCCCCGGATGTTTGGCATACCTTTTCCAGTTTCGCAATCCGTACATGTCCCGACAAACTTTTGTATACTTCGATATAAGCCTCTCCAATGAAAATGTTTACGGATCCTGTGATACGTTCGACCTACGCCCTGGTGACCACCCTCCAAACTGACGTGATAATGGTGTAAGATATCAGCTTGTAAAGTCTCCGGGATCACGAGCCTTGCCGATCGGTCCAGATCCGCATCGGCCTGATCAGCTTGAGCATAGTAAAACAATAGGTCATTTTCGTCGATCTCGTAGTTGGACGCGATCTTGGCACAATCCTTTGCTTCACCTTGGCTCAGCTTCTCCAGATCACCCTTTAGAAACACCTTCAAATCAACGATCCATTTTTCCTCGTCTTGAGCCTTGAGAGTTCTTTCGATCCGCATTTCCTGTACTATTTCTTCTGTCAGGCTTTCTCGGGAGAGTGATCTGCTGGGTGGTGATCTGGTTCGCGATCTCGTCATAACTAAGATCTGGGCTGCTTCCTTTTCGTTTTCCACACTGATCAGCTCAGGTAGCCTATTGATCTCCACCAGTTCTCCCAGCAATGCTTTATCAGTAAGTATCAATCCGGTCTGATCACGCATGGCCATAGTGGCTAGATGATCTGCACTCCGATTCCAATCACATTTCACATGAAAAAGGTCATGACTTGGCCATCCACGTAAAGCTTTCATAACGCGATCGTTCTGCAACTTCAAACGTGGTGCTTTGCAATCGATCTCTCCAGTGATCTACCGAATTACCAGGTTTGAATCTCCGCATATGATTACTCTTCCGATCTTTTGCTCTTGCAAGAGATCCAAACTAGCAGCAGACCACGATATCTGGCCTCATTTGACCGTGATACCTGGAGTATAATCTGAACCAGCAGATATTAACAGTCCATTCAGGCAGCTTCCATAACAGCGCGCTATACGCCCCTACGCCTTTCTTCACACTCGCTGATCCGTCGAAACTTACAACGATCAGATCTTCCTCCGAGCCGACGATCGGTGGGGGTATAGTGATCACCCTTTCACGACTTCCTAACTAATGTAGAGAAAAATGGGCAGCATGTTGTTGTACAAGATCAAACAAGTCACCCACGTT
>MIQA02005357.1:0-11118 GCA_001887855.2 Sclerospora graminicola | reverse complement strand
TATCTCTCTCTCATTGGCTGGCCTGATCAGACGAACTTTCCTGATCAGTGCCTAGATACTGAATAAGTATCGACCCCAACCCGTTCTCCGGTGAAGATTTCCACCCGAGGACAACCCCCGTCTCGAGAAGGTCAAACCCTCCGACCTGATCAAGATCATCCTTTTCGTCACCGAGTCCACCTAAGTGAGTGTAATCAGCCCCGATCAACGGGTACACAAGGTGAGATGAAGATAAACATAGATCCTGACGCGCATGAAGACCGGTCAGATGACCGGGAGGATCAGATCAGTCACCACAACGGTTATTCATCTGATTCTGATGCTGATCAGGATCGACGGAGTACCCCCTCCGATAGTTGGTCGTCCGGGCCAGTGGGTATCCGGATTCCACCCAAGACTTCAGTCATGGATTTGGAAATCGGCTCCACCACAATGGTGCGCGTGCCCGGATCACTTGGTGACTCAGGATATCACCGTGATTCCTTTGATGATGAAAAAGATGTGAAAATCAAAGTGGAGGAATTTTTTTCGGGTGTATTGGAGGAAGGCGTATCGCCTCCGATGCTGTCCATTTCTAAAGGAAGCGATGATCGACCTGGTTTGGTGGAGTGCCAGGTCGAGATTAAAGATGAAACAACTCCCCACATGGCCCCGATCGGGGCCGATCTGGGTTATAGTAAAGTTAACTATAACCCAGGAAAGGATCGAGGTGCTAACCTCGATCCTATGCATAAGAAGAAAATGGAAAAAGACAGAAAAAAACATGGGGGCGGATCATTGTGATCCACCTAAAAAATATGTGAAACCTAAACCGAAGATCTTCGAGGAAGACGAAGAGAAGATCGAACCAGCCGAGAAGACCACTGTCCAAGATGTGGAACGACTGTTCTATCTTCGAGAGTTTCACAAGTTCCTGGCTACCAACCGAGTGGTGAAGATCATTAAACCTAAGATCATCGGGAAGCTTGAAGGTCGAGCGACCCGGCCGGTGATCACAGGCAGTCAACTTGATCTGATCAGAAACCTCTTGGCGCAGATCGACGAGGTTGGCTTCACTACTGGTGCCTTCGACGCGAATATGCTATTCGATCTGGATCAAGAGACGATCAGAGAATCTATGATCACCCTGTATGATCATCTTGCCTCGTTACTAGGGGAGAACCCAGTGGTTCAGTCGCCGATCGCGGATCCTTCGCACCGATCACAGTTGGTTGAGTATCCTATGGATATTGAGTCGATATATCAATCGTCATCACAATCTGGAGCGGCCTCCACCGACTCCTCGGTTGGGATCACACGTATGACGTTGGACCCGAAAGGGATCCAGCAGATCGACCCCAAGATCGAGTCGCAGAACAGGAAGAGGAAGCCTGAACCTGGTCGAGTCGGATCGGACGATAGTTTTGAAGATGCTCAGGAAGTGCCACAGACCAATCCGACTCCCAGCACTGGTCATACCAACATGCCGGAGGTCCCAGAGCAATTGGAACCATGTTCGTGACTATGATGAACCGATTTGCGAGTGAACAATATGGATTACCTCAGTACACACCTGGGCAAGGACAACCATGGCGATCAGCATCGAACATGAATCAATCTGCTGAGAAACCGGTCAAGAGACCCGTGGACGTGGATATGGAATCGGTCCGATCAGCCGGAATTGTTCGATCGATATGCCAGGCCGGTCACCAAGATCAATTTCACAGATCACCCCCGCGTAGTGATGTGGACATGGAGTTAGAAGGTGAGATCAGTCAGCATTTCGATCCAGATGATCTGGACATTGAGATGCCTCGTAGGGCGAATATGGCCTCCGCGCAGGCATTTGACAGTGAATCCGGAACGATCACCCGAGTGCGAATGTCTGCGATCTCGGAATTGAAAGATTTCACCGGCAAGGATATGGATGATGATCAGGCCAGAGCTTGGTTAAGTCGGATTAAGTCAGCTTTTCTGAGGGACAAGACACCGGAAGGTGAAAGATGTCTGATCTTCGCTGATCTAATGAAGGTCCGGCCAAGAACTGGCTTAAACAGCTGAGTCGAGAAGTACGTTTGAAGTGGCCTCGTTTGTGTGAAGAGTTTGAAGAACAGTATTGCAACTCGGGGGTGTCTGTCGCTAGACAGTACTACCACATGAAGAAAAGATCCGACGAGACGCCGATCGAGTACTTACATCGGTTGAATGTTGCTGGTCTACGCGCGAAAATGCCGATCAAAGACCCACGACACCCGGATATAGCCCGTGAACATGTCGAACACTTCATTGGTACTCTGGATAGTCGCGATCTGGCTGATCAGCTAACCCTGCTCCGTATAAAGGACTCAGAGCAACTGGAACTGACTCTGAGGACGCTGCAGCGAGCCAAGAGTCGACAGCCCAAGGTCGAGGTAGGATCGAACCGGTACCGTCAAAGCCACACCCTGATCAGGACAAGATACCGGCAGCACGACCAGCCAGAGCAATTCGAATGATCACGAAGGAATCAGACAGTTCGGGTTCGGAGGAGGAAAGTGTTCAGTCGAGTCTGAGCTCGGACGAGGAACAGTACCGTCATATCTTTACGACGGAACCAGTGTATCGCCCGAGATCATCGGCTAATGGCATGGATGGACGAAAACCTGGTGGGGTTCAACCTGATCAGGACCGATCTCGTAAGAAATGTGTGCATTGTGGGTCGACCAAACATGGAGATCGTGATTGTTGGAAAAGAATTACGTGTGGAAAATGCGATCGTAAAGGTCACCCTTCTGATCACTGTTTTTTCGTGTGCAAGACCTGTGGGAAGCTTCATGACGCCGGCGCCTGCCCTATTGAAGATTTTTTTAACCTGATGCGCAAGTGGTATGTGCCGACTAAACATGCTGGTATGCTTCCACCAGATGTTGAGAAGATGTTAAACTAGATCGCTCGCCAGATTGGAATCTGGTTCGAGCCGAGCGATCTACGTTCTGCATTTATGCATATGTCGGTAGCGGAGATAAATTTGAGGAAAAGAAGATAACCGACAATACATGTTCTAATTCAAATTGCACCGATCGGTGTCCGATCTACAGTCTCAAAGTGGATGAATATTCCCGATCGGACGTGATCATGGAGTTGGACCTACTGCCCGGTGAATCCCGAGGATACTGGAAGTATCACTCTCCCGACAAGTGGTTTAAACAGGCTAAAGCTAATGGAAAGTTCAACAATGAAAAAGCCACTATTTATTTGACTCTGGAGCGGAAGTCTCGATCATCGACTCCGCCTTTGCTCGTAAGGTGGGATGTCGTATAGACAGTACCCAGAGGCAAGAATGTGTTGGGATCGGCGAGATTTCATATATGACGGAAGGACGATCACGTGTTAAGATCACCCTGGCAGGATCCCTGGTCTACTATTTTAACGCTTGGGTTGGCCGGTTAGCCGGTCAAGACGCGATACTGGGGATGGATTTTATGGTACCAGCCGGTATACGACTTGACCTGTCTCATGGAACTCTGACTCTGCCGGATGAAGTGCAGATTCAGCTATCCGGCCGACGACCTTTGTATGATATTCATGTACGGATGCTAAAAATGGGTCAGTATGAGAACATCGGGGTGTCCCGATCAGTCGATGTCATGATTCGGCCGAGTGATCGGCAACAGAAATTGTGGTTAACCCGTGGTGAACGATGGGTACCAACGTTCGTTAAAGGTATCGGCAGATCAAGTTACATCAGGGTCACGAATATATCCGATCAGCCATTGGTCGTCCACGAAGACATGATCTTAGGGATGTGGTTACCCG
Source organism: Sclerospora graminicola (assembly GCA_001887855.2). NCBI lineage: Eukaryota > Oomycota > Peronosporomycetes > Peronosporales > Peronosporaceae > Sclerospora > Sclerospora graminicola. Next base: position 7,344 of record MIQA02005357.1, on the reverse strand, counting down.
AAGGGAAAGTACCTCGACAGATCGGATATGTCTCAGTGGGATCACGAAGATACATTGAATGGCAGAATCTGGCTTATCAAGCCACCACGGACATGATCAGTGACGAAGATTTAGCGGATGAAGATACCTCACCTATGGTCGAGAAGCCGGAGTATTCTACGCCGACCAAGCTGCTGATCAGGAGGCCACCGATCGAAGCGACAAGGGAAAGCCGGGTCAAAGAAGGTCCACAGATATTGAGTATTATTAGGCCCGGCTCACCGAAAACAACGGACCCAGATAGCGGAAATGACAGTGAGGAGTTCAAGAACGATCATGAGAAGGAAAAGGAGGATGAATCAGTCGAAGTCATTACGGAGGAAGGTGAACCCGAAGTAGGCCATGAGTCGAGTGACGTACAAGGGGCGACTCAAGATGACACCGATCAGAAAAAGGCAGATCAGGTGGACGAGCAAGTGTGTATACACGAAGGTGGCGATCAGTATATTGAAGGTATTGAGAAGCAGATGGCCGTTTTACCGGAGGTATCGCCCAATATGCCAGAAGTCACCATGGAAGATCTACAGGTCGGTGATCCCGAAGTGAACACTCCCGAGCAGATCGATCAGCTAAAGAAGATCATCTGGAAGAGGCGTCACTTACTGATGGGGAAAGGTAACGCCCTACCCCAGCCGCGTTCGGAGCTGTTTGTGATATAGACGTGGGAAATGCGAGGCCGATCGCTCAGCGTTGTCGTAAAGTTGCACCTCAATACCGGGAAAAGTTATCCGATTTGATCAAGGGCTTGTTGAGTACAAAGATCATCCGACCATCAACATCGCAGTGGGCATCACCGATCGTGATCGTGATTAAGAAGAATGGGGTTGATATTCGATTGTGTATCGACTATAGAATGGTGAATCGCCTCACGAAGTTGATGGTCTATCCGATGCCCCTGATCAATGATTTATTAGAAGATCTGGATAAAGTTTTATGGTTTTGTTCGCTGGATATGCTAGTGGTTTCTGGGTGGTTTCGATGACTGATCGCGCTCGAGAGATCTCGGCTTTCGTTACACCTTTTGGTCTTTTTGAATGGAATCGGATGCCGTTTGGATTAAAGAATGCCCCACAGATCTATCAGAGGCTGATCGACAATGCTCTCTATGGGTATTTCCAGATCAGTGCTGATCGGGAAGCCACTGGTCTACATGATGTGTTTACGGAAGGTGAGCCAGACCAAGATCAGGGCCGATCAGTGTTGGGAAGGCGATCATACATAGATGATATCTTGGTCACAGCAACATCCTGGGATATGCTATGCGATAAGGTCGAACGACTTCTGGACACCTGCGAGCGCTGGAATTTGTCGATCAGTGTGGTCAAGAGTTTCTGGGGTCAACCCAAGGTCGCTGACCTCGGCCATAACGTATCGATCCAAGGATTGGAAGCAAACCCGAAAGATCTGGCTGCTCTCAGCAACCTACTTTTTCCCCGATCACTGAAGGCTATACAATCCTTCCTCGGATCTCTGAATTATTATAGCAAATTTATCGAAGACTTCTCGCTTTACGCCGCTATACTATATGAACTGAAGGAAGTTAATTATCATGGGCTACGAGAACGTGATCGGGTAGAAGGATCACCAATTGAGACTGATCACGAAGTTGAAGTTACTGAAACGGATCTCACGACTGGATCATTGATCGATCGAACTGTGCCAGGGTCAGAGGACCACATGAAGCGAGCTATGGTAGCCTTCAGTATGTTAAAGGCGAAGATGATCTCGACGCCGATACTGAAACACTTCGATCCGGAGAAGATTCCCGTGGTGATCTTATATGCCAGTAAATGGGCAGTATCAGCCGCACTGGTCCAATATCACGATGGAGTTTATTGCCCGGTGACGTTCACGAGCCGAACATTAAAACCGAACGAAGTTAACTATGGTATTGTGGATAAGGAAGTGCTAGCATTATTACGTGTGTTGGATGTTTGCTACTCTATGCTGGTAACTAGATCAATTAAGGTATTATCCAGGCGATCTAGTTTGGCGTGGTTACTGTCCGCGAGTGGTTTAGATGGAAGACTGGGGCGATGGGCAGCGGTGTTATCTCAGTGGACCTTGGAGATCATTAAGTGCACCAAGGGCGAAGAAGAGATTCTTGGAACATTGGCAGCCAGCATCACGCCCCGATCAGAAGTCGATGAAGCCCTGATCTAGGTCGCTCCTCGGAAGCAACCACGTGAATCGATCACTATACCCCCACCGATCGTCGGCTCGGAGGAAAATCTGATCGTTGTAAGTTTCGACGGATCAGCGAGTGTGAAGAAAGGCGTGGGGCGTATAGCGCGCTGTTATGGAAACTGCCAGAATGGACTGTTATATCGGCCGGTTCAGATTATACTCCAGGTATCACGGTCAATGAGGCCGAATATCGTGGTCTGCTGCTAGGTTTGGATCTCTTGCAAGAGCAAAGGATCGGAAGAGTAATCATATGCGGAGATTCAAACCTGGTAATTCGGCAGATCACTGGAGAGATCGACTGTAAAGCACCGCGTTTGAAGCTACTGAACGATCGCGTTATGAAAGCTTTACGTGGAGGGCCAAGGCATGATCTTTTACATGTGAAACGTGATTGGAATCGGAGCGCAGATCACCTAGCCACTATGGCCATGCGTGATCAGACCGGATCAATAGTTACTGATCAAGCATTGCTGGAAGAACTGGTGGAGATCAATAGGCTGCCTGAGCTGATTCGTGTGGAAGATGAAAAGGAAGCAGCCCAGATCTTGATTATGACGAGATCACGAACCAGATCACCACCCAACAGATCACTCTCTCGAGAAAGCCTGACAGAAGAAATAGTACAGGAGATGCGGATCGAAAGAATTCTCAAGGCTCAAGACGAGGAAAAATGGATCGTTGATTTGAAGGCGTTTCTAAAGGGTGATCTGGAGAAGTTGAGCCAGAGTGAAGCAAAAGATTGTGCCAAGATCGCGTCCAACTACGAGATCGACGAAAATGACCTATTGTTTTACTATGTTCAAGCTGATCAGGCCGATGCAGATCTGGACCGATCGGCAAGGCTCGTGATCCCGGAGACTTTACAAGCTGATATTTTACATCATTATCAGTCAGTTTGGAGGGTGGCCACCAGGGCGTAGGTCGAACGTATCTCAGGATCCGTAAACATTTTCATTGGAGAGGCCTATATCGAAGTATACAAAAGTTTGTTGGGATATGTACGGATTGCGAGACTGGAAAAGGTATGCCAAACATCCGGGGGAGATCACCTGGAAATATCCAGGCGACCTACCCTTTCCAAGTGATAGCGATGGATCACATACCGTCCCTGCCAAAATCGTTCAAGGGCAATACAGAGTTGCTGATCTGGACTGATCTGTTCACGGGATTGGTGATCGCGAAAGCGGGATCTACCCGAACAGCCCAACAATTCGCTTGCAGTTATGAAGAATATGTTTTTCGACGATTTGGAGCCAGTGAAGTGGTCAGGCATGATCGCGAACCAGGTTTCATGGCCGAAGTATTCCGATCATTTAATCAGATGCTTGGCCAGAAACAGAGCGCGACCATGGCATATCGTCCGCAGGCGAATGGTAAAGCCGAACGGATGGTACAGACGCTAACTAGAGCTATCAAGATGTATGTCGCGGACTCCGCTCAACAAGATTGGGATGAATATGCAGAGAGACTGGTGTTTGCGTTGAATTCCTCTTTCGATCGGATCAGGGGAGATACTCCATTCTACCTGGCGTATGGTTGGGACCCCCGATCTACCATCGAGTCGGTTATTCCTGTTGGATGTACCCGAGGTCGAGATCGCGAAGCTCGTCGATGGCGTATGGGACTTCAACGTCACTACCAACATGCGCGGGAGCAAGTCAACGAACGATTGCGGAGGGCCATCCAAGAAAGAGCTGATCGGAACAATGATCAGGCCGATTCGCATAATATCGAGCCGGGATCAAGGGTTTGGCTTTACTTGGATCGCGTGAAAGAAGGATATGCCAAGAAGTTAGCGTATCTGTGGCATGGACCGTTCCGTATAGCCGAACTGATCGGTGGTCATGCCGCTCGGTTGATTACTGCTGGTACCGATTACGGAATTTTCCCGATCGTCCATTTGTCGAAGCTGAAACTGGCCCTGATCGGCCTAAAACCAGGCTGTCATGCGATGATCAGCCAAGGTTTGACTTCGACGAAGCTCTTTTACCCGAAGACAGTTGGGAGAGAACGTTGGACCCGAACGAATTTGAAGTTGAGAAGGTTTTGGATACCCGATCAGGCAAGAGGACCCGATTTGGCCGAACCCATCGTGATTACTTGGTTCGGTGGAAGGGTTATGGCGATCCCGAGTGGGTAGATGAACGTGATCTGAGCTGTGGAGCTCTATTAAGGGAATTTGAACGTGATCGGGTGAGACGAAATCGATTTGGAGTGATGCAAACCCACGAAGAGGGCAACCAGGAATCTCAATAGCCTGGGTTGACACATTGTGACTGATCAGCCAAATGCGATGATCGGGCAAGTGGAGATCAGGGTGGTTGAGCTGGTTTGGAGTAAACGGATACATATACATACATATATTACTCAGGAATTATGTCTGTATGCATGAGAGCGACCGACATACAAGATGGAGACGATAATGAGACATGAACAGGATGTGTGAATGTGGAATGCGAAAATCATCAAGAACTGTCGTGATATATTAGTGATTATGGAAAACGAAATAGAAGTTGGTTATCACGACGATCACAGGCCATACTTAGTGCGCAGGCGGGAAACCGTGAACCCTGGATGATCCATGGGGCTTGATCGGAACTGGTTTCGCCAAGGCTCCTGCTGATCGGTCCAGATCAGGCAATCACGCAGCGTGGCGACCGGAGTTATATGCCCATAACCGGGATACCACTCCCCGCCGTCAGCCTTGAGTCCTCGCGATCCCGCTCGACGAACAGGTAAATGCAGCACGCCAGGAAACAGGAAAACGTCCAGATCACACTCGCCGTGCTGAATCCCGTTGACGATATAATCGCAGATCGCGGCCCAAGCAGCCCCGGCTTTGGTGCGTCGACGCTTGCGAGCATGATGGTAATGCTCGATCCACGCGTCCTTGCGCATCGTCGCCGTGATCGGGAAATGGTGAGTCGCCTCCCATATGGCTTGCACGTGTTCCTGGTAATACAAAGCCAAGCGTCCCTGCAGCTCGACAAACCAAGGGTGATCGGGGAACGTCAGTCCGGGCATAGGTGTCAGGAGGACATCCCAAGGTGCTGAATCGATCAGAAGCTCAATAGCGCCTCTGGTCAGCACCTTCGGTTGCCACTGCTTGTCTTTGGGCGCCGGCGATCTTGTCGGAAAGATCCAGCCTGGCGGGCGGGACCACAAGCGAGGGACGAGTTTCTGCCTCACAGCAAGAACCTGAGGCGTCAGATCCCATACCTGATCAGCACTCCAAGGTTTCCGTGTTGCCATATGAGCAGAAGTCGGTTTGCCCTGCATGACGACGTACAGATCCATGATCCTTTGGTTCGGATTATAACTGTAATCGTCCTGCCCGATCGACGATCGTTTCGCCGGGATGAAAACGCCCGTGAAATTGAGCGGCGGGGCGATCACTGCTCTATGGGCCGCTGGAGGAACGTTGGGATCGGCCGGAGCCGGTTGTTCCTCCTCAAGATCATCGTCATCTTCGTCATCTGACTCCAGCAAAGTAACGGCCTGGGCCAACGAATTTACGCCTGAATGGATTGGCGCTGGAGTACGGCGATCAGTGCTGCGCGATCGGGCCAGAACAGACAACGTCCTCTCGTCCAGGTCAGTCGATTCGTCGTCCGAGTCAATCGCAAGACGTGATCGCTTGGCGGGAGCCATCTTCTTCTTTGACGAGCTGGTCTGCTTGCGCTTCGCAGAATTCAAGGCCGAGGGGGCTGATCTCGGAGTCGCTGGTAGATGAGATTGAGTGGACGGAGAAGCCGCTGCAGTGCTGATCACGGGCTGATCAGCACTATGGGCCGGCGAGGAAGCGACGGAAGATGCGAGTGATGGCGGGGCAGACTGCGGAGACTGTGGTGGAGTCCCAGACGAAGTAAAGGAGCTGATCAGCCCATGAAGCCGTTGTAAGGCCGTCCGAACTGACCCCGAACCGGCGTTCGGTTTGGTCCACCTCTCCATAGTCTGCACCGCGAGGTTTCTCAGGTCGGCGTTATGCTGGAGCCAGGCGCGATTATCGAGCTCTAGGGTTTCAAGTTTGACCCGAGCAAGATTAAGCTCGCGCCGGCAATCTTCAGCCGCCTTCCGACTCTCGCACAACCTTTTCTGTATGTCGGCGCGGCCGATGCGAGAATCGGAAAGTTGCTTGACCAGGAGCTGGACCTGCTCATCCGAATAGCGAGCCTCGACCTCCCGACGCTCTACGTCCTCGGCAGTGCAGATCTTGTCGCGAAGCAGCTGATCACGGTCGAGACGGTGATCATCGAGCCGTTGTAGATGATCCACCATCTCGACCATCGAGTCTTTCATTGCCTCAATACGTTCATCTGGAAATAAACATGGAGAGTCATATACGGATTACAGAAGAAGTGAATGGGATAAACGCACCTTGATGGCGGATGGTAATAGTCAGCGAACCGATCAGCGACTGTAAAGAGGCGACGGTGTTCGAAGGCCTGAAGAGGCGCAGAGCAGCGAGGTCAGCTGATAGCTGATCACGCTCCATCGTCAAACTCTGAACGCGATCAGTCATTTCTTGCAAGTCTTGGTCAAGTCGGTCGTGATCTAGCCGAAGAGTCGACAGCTGGCTAGCCAGATCAGCAGAATCATGTGCCAAGGTATCGGCAACGATCCGACGGTCGGATAACTCAGCGTTAAGTGCCCGATTGGTATCATATAGAGAAACCAACTCGGGAATTGCACTTCGGAGTTCCGACCGTAGCCGGCAAGCCTCCACGGACCCCAACGTGAATGGACCCGATCCATCTAATAGGCGAGCGAGCTGTTCCAAGTACCGGAGGGGGCGATCTGAGGAAGGTCGAGCGGGAGGATTCCAAGACGGGCGATACGAAGTGAGGGTCGTCGTTGGTCGGATGAGGCTGGTCGTGATCGGCGCCGAAGTCGTGATCGGGGCGATCGCGGGAGTAGTCGAGCTGGAAACGGAAGGCGAGGCAGCGATCGGGCGGGCAGCCGAAGAAGACAAAGAAGGAAGAGAAGATCGGCTCGAGTCAGCCATGGTGGTCGCCAGAGAGGAAGTTTGGAAGTAAGTGAGTCGAACTGCAGTCGTTGCGCGGCTACAGTTAGTCTCAGGGGCGGCTGTGGTAAAGCGATCGGAAAATATTGAGACTG
>MIQA02005343.1:0-25402 GCA_001887855.2 Sclerospora graminicola | reverse complement strand
TGTAGGAAATTCGACTTCTGTTCGAAGCGGCAGACACTAGCAATGTAGTGCCCGGTGCCTGCAATCCGGCTAGAAACTGCGTGCAACCTTGTTTTTCCACTTGAAGTCCGACTTAGTCCAATCGACTAAAAAGAGGCGCTCTACTCCGCACCACCACTTGTGATGACTGTTTGTAGCGTTGTAGGGTAAAAAGGATAATAAAATGTATTATTAAGTTATTAAGTTCTGAACCGTACTTTATAACCTAAAATTTGTATGTAGTGGTCCACGCTGTTTTGCTAACTTGGAATTTCATTTTCACCGAAAACTGTCTTCGAATTCCAACACTCCTTCCAAAACTCCGGGACCTCCATGCAACCACATGCAATTTTCCAAACACCACATGTACGTAAATTCATTCCATATCATCCAGCTTAGTGATGCCAGCTAGTTTCAACCACAACCGATAAGAATCAATAGAGAAAATCTTAAACCAACCCAATCTGGTCACGTAGCTCTCCAATCCTTGCAGCGCTCAACGTTTTTGTCAAAAGATCGGCCACCATGTCGGCACTTGATACGTGCTCTGGCCTCATCTTGCCCTTCCTCATGTAATCTTTCACGAACTTCAATTTCACGTCAACGTGCTTTGTGCTTGCAGCACTCGCTTCGTTCAACAATTGTTTGATGGCAGCCTGATTGTCTATCTTCAAGACAATCGGCGCCCGTGAATTTATACCAATTTCACCAAGCAACTCTCTTATCCCTAGAGATTGCTTTCCACCGACAGCGGCAGCCACGAATTCTGCCTCGGCTGTCGAAAGCGCGACTGCACCTTGTTTCTTGCAACTCCATCCTGCCACAATGCCATTTACGAAAATCAAACTTGCGCTGATGCTCTTGCGATCGACCTTATCGACCGCAAAATCAGCGTCACTGTAGCTAACTATGCGCACAGACATAGCTTCGCCATCATCATGTTTCAGTCTTAACTTCAGAGTCTTTGTACCCTTGAGGTACCTCGCGACTCGCTTCGCCATTTTGAAGTCGAAAAATGTCGGCGCATGTGTCCGTCTCGTCACCTTGTGCACTGCAAATGCAATGTCCGGACGCGAACACCGTGAGATCCACAATAGACTGCCAACCAACGATTGAAATTCCCTGATTGTGGTTTTTTTCCGTCTTTAATTGTCGTTAAACGTGAGTCCAAATTTTCGGAGATTTCTTCCTCCATAACCGGGGTCCTCACGATGTTCGCATCCTTGCCAACATCTCGTCAATCGTAATTTCTTGGTCAACCCAATATCCAGCCTCCGGATCTCCTCCGATCCGCATGCCCAAAAATTTCTCGACCTTTCCAAGGTCTTTCAGTTCAACAGCCATTTCCGCAAAGAAATTTTCGACTAATTTTTCATCAGTGGCGGTCACTAGTAGGTCGTCGACATAGACTCCCACTAGGACCGAACCACTGTCATCACTTCGGACAAAAATACAAGTGTCAGTGAGACACTTCATAAACTTTAACTCCACAAGAGTGTCTCTTAGTAGCTCGTACCAGAGACGCCCTGCCTGCTCTAATTCATAGAGATTTTTCTCCAATTTCAATACCACATCGTCTTCCGTCTTCGTGCCTAGTTCTTCAAGCTTTTCTGCCGGTATCTCCATTCCCTTAGGCACCTTTAGATGTATTTCATAGTCTTCTTTGGTAGATGCCTTCGGGTAAGCGCTAGGCACATCACCGTGCCGACCAGGCACCTTCCAGATGATCGCCACAACCAAAATCATCTTTACGTTATTCAGATCCATCACCGTTGAAAAGGTAAAGAAGTAATCTTCGCCGAAAATTAAGCGATCGCCCCGGGCTATGCGCCGAGCCTTTCGGCGCTCAACAGTCCCATCAGCCTTCATCTTGGTCTTGTATACTCACTTCGTGGGCAAGGGTTTCTTGCCGTCCCTCTTCCGGACAATTTTCCAAGTCCCCAATTCCTGCAGAGATCGTAGTTCTGCGTCTTCTGCTTCTTTCCATTCGCGAGATAACTTGCTCTTATGGGCCTCGAAAAAGCTCGTAGGGTCGGGTTCGGACGCCACTGCACGGCTTTCACCCGCACCCGACTCTACAACCGCAAACGCACACAGGAGATTTTATCCCTGGTCACTTGAAACTTCCGGGATCACTCCGCCCGGTTCTCGTTCTGCCGGGGCACCTTCGGTCTTATCTCCTTCCGAAGTGCCTACCCGGTTCTGAGGCTTCTTTTCGCCTTCCCCTTTTGTCTTAACTTCTCGAGCGCCGCTGCCTTCGGTGTCGCTTTCACCTTGCGGCCTGACTTGCGTGTTTCAGCCTGTTTCCGCTCCTTGGCGCGCCCGGTGGACCCATCTTGCTTGCCTCCCACGGCTTTCGCACGTGCTTCACGTTCAGGTGCCCCTTCTTCGGGGTCACTCAGCAGCTTTGCGATTTGCTTGTTCGCGGTGTCACTCAGCGTTTCAATCTGCGTGACGTGTCTTGTGGTCGTTACGACACGATCTTTCAGCAACAAAACTTTATATCATTTCGTTTCGTCGCTCTTTCCCAAAATCAGAGCTCTCTCGGCGTGCTTTGCAAGCGATTTCGACCGTGGATCCCTGTATACCATGCACGGGGATCGAAAAACCACAATGTCTCCAATATTCGTCGGTTTTTTCGTAAGCATTTGGATCGGGGGTGCCCTTCCAGGGTTTGCCCTGGTCGGACTGCGGTTGAGTATATACGTGGCATACTCCGCCGCCTCCGTCCAGAAAATTAAGGGCACACCCGACCCAAAAATCATGCACCGGACCATGTTAAAAATGGTCCGGTTCATTCGTTCGGCCTTGCCGTTTGACGCTGGTGTGCCGGCCTCAGTGATCTGGCGCCGCACACCCGTCTGCTTGCGAAATAAAACGACGGTTCGGTACTCTCCTCCACCGTCTGTGCGCAGAACGTGGATACGGCAGTCGAATACTCTTTCAAACCAGCATAAGAAATGTTCAAACATCTTTGCGGCACGATCTTTCGTCCGTGCCGCAAAAACGCGCACGTAATTGCTGTAGTGATCCACAAACACTACGAGAAATCTGTTTCCACGCCAATCGCGAGGGGTTATCGGGCCTTTCAGATCGCTGGATATCACCCCACCCACGCGATCAATTGGTGCGTGCTTTCCAGAATCTTGCTTGGGCTGCTTCGACTTGTACCCCTTGCCCTTTACGCAGGTCAGGCAATTAGGACGTGAATGGTCCGTAATTTGGATGCCTGACCTCGGATCTCGGGCCAACTTTTCGACTGCGTCGTAGGAAATATGTCCGAGCCGCGCATGGAAGTGATGTAGGGTTCCTTCTTGCACTTCATCCCCTACATCACTTTGGGCTACGTTCATAACCATGTTCGAAAATGTTTTGGCGCAATCAAGCGGTATGTCCGCGCGCAAATAAGCCACAAACACAGAACCGTAAACTTCAACATCGAACAAGACTTGGTTTCGAAAAGATAATTCCATTTTCTTTCCATTATCTCTTAAGATACATCCTTTCTTACGTAGACAGCCCAGAGATATGAGGTTCTTAGCCAATTTTGGCGCAAAGAAAACCTCCGTAAGCGTAATCTTGGTATTTCTTCCAGAGACATCGCTTGCACGCAACGTAACTTGGCCAACCTTGGTCACCTGCAGTGTCCCTCCATCCGGAAGCGTTAGCGCGTCATTCTGCCCGCATTCTCGCGCGTCTTCCAGGAGCCCTTCGTCGGATATTAAATGATGACTCGCCCCACCATCCACCATCCACAAATTTTCTTCGAAAACTTTCTTTTCGGCACCTTCTGCCACGCTCTCGCTTGTAGATAAGACGAAACGTTTTTCTGAATCTTTGGGGCCTTGCCGCCCGCGTTTTTCGCTCCTGTGGTGTCCTTTCTTGGGCTCTTGCTGCGGACAATTTCGCTTAATGTGTCCTTCAAGGCCACAGCCGTAGCACACACGTTTATCGCCCTGGTCGTTGACGGAATTTACTGCAGGCTGTCCGAAACTCTGACGCTTGAACTTGTGGGAGTCGTCATCCAGTTCTTGCGCCCAGGATATCAATCCCTGCGCGTGTTGCAAATAGTCTTCCTTTGCGGATTATACCGCACCATCAACGCAATTTTTAGCCTTGATGCCGCGAATTTCACAATGTTCTCATCAATTAAACGTTCACTGGAATCGCCCTCGCGAGCTAATGCAACCAGGTATAGGAAATGATCGGTCCAGGACCTTCTGGGGTCCTTTTCCGCGGCGAAAAGTTGCGATGCCTGGTAGTGCGAGATGTTCACCTTGAACGCGCTCAGCATTTGTTCCAGCACAAAATACAGACCCGGTGACACTTGCCACCAGGTGCCAATGTTGGCCTGGAAGTACTTGAGTGCAACACCTTCCAGGTGCTCCCCCAACTTGTTGACCTTCAAACGTTCGTTCCAGGCGAAACCGGAAGCGATTTCTGCTATCTCAACGGCTTCAATAAGGGGATATGCCCATTGCTTGAAACCCGACCCTAGGCCTGCGTAAATTTCGGCTCCATAGAAATTTTGAGCACTTAACTTTGGGATTTTAACCCCGTTCGTATTCGCCACTGGGTTGCCGCCTAAATTCCCAGGCGCACCCATGCCGGCTGCCATTCCAGGCACTCCTATTCCGGCCGCCATCCCCGGTATATTTATTCCCGGCGCTTGCATCGGTGGTGGGGCCTCTTCACCGCCCCTTAGACCACCTTCTTGCCCAATACCGCCTTCACCACCGAGGTCGTTCAGGGTCATCTTCATCCCGAACGACCCGTGGTTTTTCAGGGTGTCCCTAAAAGCACTCGCGTACTCGGATCCCTTGCTGGACCCTGGCGACGTGCTGGGAGCCGAGCCCTGCGACCGCGCCTCTTCCACTGCTTCGAGGCGCCGGTCCATGCGCTTGAGGTATTCCAGAAAACCCTCCATGTTCGTATCTGCCTTTTCGGCCTTTTCATCATCCATCTTTCAAAGCGAAAAACGAGAACTTAAAATCAAAATTAATTCGTAATCGTAAATTTTGAACAATCCACACGAGAAAAACGAGATAGTCTCCAGTAATCAAACGAGAAACGTAAAATCGTATCGAGATAGAAAATATCACAAACAATCACTTCTAGTAGCGTAGAAATATGCGGTTAGAGCCCGTAGTGCTTTGGGCTCATAACCTGTAGGAAAGTCGACTTTTATTCGAAGTGGCAGACACCAGCAATGTAGTGCCCGGTGCCTGCAATCCGGCTAGAAACTGTGTGCAACCTTGTTTTTCCACTTGAAGTCCGACTTAGTCCAATCGACTAAAGAGGCGCTCTACTCCGCACCACTACTTGTGATGACTGCTTGTAGCGTTGTAAGGTAAAAAGGATAATAAAAATGTATTATTAAGTTATTAAGTTCTCAACCGTACTTTATGACCTAAAATTTGTATGTAGTGGCCCACGCTGTTTTGCTAACTTGTAATTTCATTTTCACCGAAAACTATCTTCGAATTCCAACACCTTGTCCATTGAACCAGCGAAACATTAGTTTTTTTCTGTGTTTGTATAGCTTTCAAAGTGCCAAGTGGTTTTTTACATTGGCACAAGTGGTATATTTTCCAAACTTTTCGTATAAATTTCCCATTTACTTTACAAAGTGGTAGCTTTGTCCCAATAAAAAAAGGGATAATTGGTCCCCTGTACCATAACGTAGGTACAACGTACCGTAAAGAATGGTGTCCAAAACAGAACAGGTTTATTTAAGGCAGGGGATCGATCCCGCTGGTATCTGAAGACGCTCTTGCTAAAGTAGGAGATATCGACAGAAATAAGGATACAAGTCAAGAAAAATTAGCTGATGCATAATCAGTATATATTTGGACACTTTTTCAACTGGTTTATTATAAATCTTCGAAATAAAATCGTACCAATATAGATATAGGCAGCCTCTACAGCTGTGACTAGCCTGTGCATTAGCTGGTCAAAAACTGACAGAAGTTATTGGCAGCCTATCATCAATCCTTTTTTTAAAGGCCGTATTCGCTTTTCTTCTGTTATAATGAGATTTTAGATCGCCCGGACGCAATTGTTTAAATTATAGGTAGAACGCGACCAGGTCATCCGACTTCGACGTTTTATTCTCAAGATCGAATAGCCCAGATTGCTTATGTATGTTGGTGGCCCTCGGTTAGCTGGATTGCTTGGATACCAGTCTTGTCAAATCATATAATAATTCGTTTTTCCAATTATGTTTTTATTCTTGCTTATATAGAACAAAAATAATTAAGCAACAACACCATCCATTTTTACAACTAAGCTTGTCCAAGAAACCGAGGTACCTTCTAAAAAATCTTAACCCAACAGAAACTATCTTGCTGCATTCTTGCTTTATTATTGACGAGAATACTTCGAAGCATAGTATTATCCAAGTTAATTTAGCTGGACCCAAAATCTCTAGTAATTTAGGATTAAAAAAGCTTTGTGGCCATATGAGAAGCGGTTTGACTGCCCTTTCGAGGGTTGTAGTTCATTACAATACTGGTCAAAAAGTACAATTTACAGGTAAAATGTAAGCGCTAAAGCATATCGACTCCATAAAAACGCATTTAGAAGTAAAAACAGAAGCTCTTGCCAAATAATTGATTACTTGATCCCTCGCAGCTATTAGCTTTTGCTTTTTTGGCGACTACATCCCTCAAGTCTGCCATTTGAACCCCTGAAAAGCAATAATAAAATAGTATGATGCAGGTCAATGCAGAGAAGATTTTGTTAGCATTTGAGACCGTTGCTGCAAGTGCAACACGACTTACACTTTACGGTACGTTATACCCACTTATAGTACCGTCAAGGGCGCATGGATTTGCATACCTCTCCCTCAATAATGTTTGAAGCTCCCCAAATGATGCATTTCAAGAACGGCGTTAATAAATGCATCATAGATGTCGCAGGCATTGTGACACGTTACTTTTTAGGGTTTAGGGTTACGGCGTTCGACCAGCGCGTATCGAGAAAAATGATCCACATGAAGTAGAACGGATAAGGCACCTGTATTCGCAATGAGCACGGAAAGAGATGCCGATGATACAGGTGCTCGCTCACCAACAACGGAAGAAAGATGTTTATAGACCAGTATATAGATAATGAATGAACACAATTCATTTGCCTTAGTTCCTGAGCAGTAACTGTCCTGTTTTTGATCAAGAGCCCTAAATGATACATTTGGGCAGCTAAAGTGAATGTATCATTGGCCGCTTGATACATTTATTCAGAGAGAGGTACGCAAATTTATGCGCCCTTGACGGTACAGGTTTTGTAGCAAAAAGTGGGTGGGGGGTGCATAGACACTTAGTTTAACCCAGACTAATTACCCCTTTATAAATTAATCTGGCACATACTATTTCCGAACACCCCTTAATTAGTCTGTGTTGTCTGGCACATACTATTTAAGGTAGCACAGCTCAAAACTCAGGTTCGAAATTAGTCTGGCACAGACTAAGAACATCTCCGCCAGTGTGCTAAATCCGAGCCATATGCTAAATTAAGCTTGGATTTAGCAATTTTTTTCGACACCAGCAGTGCTATACCCGAGCCGAATTTGACATTTGTGGCTAAATCCCACCAAATATAGCGGGAGATAGCATTCATGCGACACGGTGCCGGTGAGACATTTTGAACGTATGAACGCATGCGTTCCGAACGGGCAAACATTGACAGCGCTCCATTTCATTAGAGGTAGCATTTCCCTTATAATTACTTTTACTTTTCAGAATGACCACAAAGACGAAGGGATCGCGACTAGGAACTCGTTTTTTAAATGGCGTGCCACAATGTCGCAGTGTCGTGATTACGACAATCACTCTGTTTTACATCGATATAGCTCCAACGCTTGGGAAAAAAGCCGCTAAACCCGAGTCAAATTCAAGCTAAATATAGGATAGCTATCGTATACTGGTGGATATGCTCTACATGTAATTACAGTGAGGGGGGGGGCAGTGTAGAGCGTAGCTGAGCAAACTGGGGCTAGGTCGCATTTGGGACGGCATCGGTCCTTGATCCCACGGGTATATTGGGACGTTGGGACTGGGACGGCCAAAGCTACAAGAAAGAAAAACTATATTTTGTTGAGCCAAGTCTACAATTACCGTGGACAAAGTTGGCGGGTGAATTTGACCTATCACCGGGAAGATTTGTGGTAAAAATATCTGACGCAGGTACGCAGCGACACGTGATTTCACCGGGTAGTGATACTGATAGAGCATATGTCAAAAGAGTTGATTACTGGAGGCTATTACCACTACATTTTGCACAAGTGCATCTATATTTCAAAGCCAATTGATTTTGCGGCGTTATTGTTTCCTAGACCACAGTGAGTGAGGATTTGTTGGTGTGCTCGACATGTCATCACTGGATTCACGCTGACTGCAAGCCAGACCCACGTCCAGCTTTTCGCGCTCTTAGAAGCAGGAGTGTCGTCACACTAGATGTTATCACGGATAAGTTTCCTACTACTCATATCTGTGCGTATACCTTATGCCTTGGCAAAAGCTACGTTACCTCACTTCCTAACGTTAGTCATAATAATTGCCGATTACGTGAAGAAAATGGATCACATTTTGCTGGCTGCCATCGTACTCTTAATACCAGGTGCCAGTGTTATGTGCCAAACATTAAATACAATATCCTTGTCCGGGGAGATCTTATTCGCACCCCCCTCCAGGATATATGCCCCCCTATATACCATAAAGCAGGTACAATGAACCATAATGAATTTATCTGAATGTGATGTGCGTACAAAGCAGAATAGTTTCGCAGAGCTATACTTTGCAGTTCCACAAGAAGCGATCCAAAAGCGCTCATGCCCCCATGCAGATAGACTTCCGAGTGTCCAAAGCTCCGGCCCATAAGTATGACAAAACGTATTGGTGTCTAAGATGAGAACTTATCTTTGAGCTACCTGTGTTTGAATACGACGCAAGGGAGCAAATGCTCTGTTATTGAGTAAAAGTAGTGTATCATATTTCAAGTATGACTTGTAGAAACGACCTGGTCAGCACAAATGGTTTCATAGATAACACACAATATGATCGTCATGCCGCGGATTACCGTGAACTTAAGCTATTCAGGACACGATAATATTTGGCGACGAAGATTAAGAATGTGAAAGCTTGGGTACTGCCTTGAGTATCAGCACTTACCGTTTGACTCATCAATGATCGCAACTGTCTTCAAAGTATGGGAATTTGTAGATTTTTTCTCCCCTATGCACGCAATGTGACGAAGGCTCCAATATTTAAAGCTTGTGTCGGGGCACGACTATGCGCGTACCTAGTAACCACATTCCCGTGTCAGTATTGACTCACTCGAAGCTGTTCATCCGAAGAAACAAACGAATCCGAAGACCGCGATCATTCAGCGCCGTAGCATTTGCTCCCTTGCGTCGTATTCAAACACAGGTAGCTCGAAGATAAGTTCTCATCTTAGACACCAATACGTTTTGTCGTACTTATGGACCGGAGCTTTGGACACTCAGAAGTCTATCTGCATGGGGGCATGAGCGCTTTTGGATCGCTTCTTGTGGAACTGCAAAGTTTAGCTCTGCGAAACTGTTCTGCTTTGTGCGCACATCACATTCAGATAAATTCATTATGGTTCATTGTACCTGATTTATGGTACAACGGGGTGCGAATAACATCTCCCCAGAACATTTCTTATTTAGAGTGTCCCGGGGTCCCGCCCCGGGTCATTTTGTAAGAACGCCCCTAAGACAAAGGGTATACGGTACCGTATTCTCAGGCTGCTAAAAATGAGGCCTCGTGTTACGAAAAAGTATGAAATGCCTCATATAAGCTTCACCGGAGCGCCTCATTTAACTAGGTGGCTACAAAATGTGATAAGTTTTAAACTTACAATAAAATAGAAGCGTGCCCACATCGCGACACTCGCAGTGATCCGAGAGGTATCTCTACGCAGGCTGTAGATTTTCTTCTCGTATCCGACGTCTGCTCTAACGTGACAGACAACAACTAAGGTCTAGCAAACCCGTACCAAGAAAATGGTACACTTTAACATTGCGGACCGTGCCTACATATTAACTGGTACTTTGACAATGTGACCAATCCGTTTGTGACGCACGTTAGCGACTATCTAAACACTGAAATCACGGAGAAAGCACCCCACACAAGCGGTTGTGAACCAATAGGTTCACGGCGGCTGCCGTCAAGCTTCGAAAAATTTCTCATCGAGAAATCAGATAATGGGTTTTAATGCTAGTAAAAAACGACCTTTGCTTCAATCATATTTTCATTGTTTTTTATTTGTTCATACCGCTAAAGACCATTCATTCTGTTGTCTCCAAAACTGTTGTGTTTGGATCCATACCGCAAATTGCTACGGTGTGCCATTTGCCTGGTATGGACCACGTGATCCCCCTACTAGGGAAATTGTAGGCAATGCAGTGCAATACTTCGCCCTATTAAGATTTTTTTATGCTTCGTCAAATTAGTATTAGTACACTTATCGCTTGGCGTGGACTCGGGTTCATATTGGTTTGACATTCTCTGTGAGGTCTCGTGGCTCTTCTGCTGGTAATATATGAGATTCAGTATAGGCAAATGGCTGCCTCATTTTAGAGTTGCAGAAGCCTTCAGTTTGAGGTATGAGGTAGAATATCATCATTTTTAGCAGCCTGTCTGTAGTTGCCTAATGAAGCGTGTGCTTGACGCTGGAACGAGAGTCGAACGGCTTTTTCATGTCGTATGGACCACGGAGCTCTGGTAAAAAACGCTGCTATAAAGTGCTCGGCTAACGAGACAGAAGATATCGTGCTCAATTTGTTGCCAAAGAATGAGACCGCACTTAGGGTCCGTCTGGTCGGCCACAAATCCGCTTGATTTCACTGGATTTGCAAAAAATACACTTTTTCGGAGCAAAAACTGTTTCAGCCGAGTTGGGTGTGCTGTCTGGTTCGCTAACCATCTGTTTTTCAAACGCTGTTTTGACCTCCATCTGCTGTTTTCGAGATACGAGGTCGGAGTCGTATTTCGAAACAGTGGATGTATTTTTACGGTACGCTGTAATCGATACAGAATAGGACACTGGTGTATTTTGAAGTTAAGAGTTAAAAACATATACTAAATCTTCCTTATTCGTGACAGAGTACTAAAATATAATTAGTGCTTCTGCAAGGTACCTTCTATCGGCGGCAAGATCGTCGGCTTCGACACGAGTACCGCGCCGACCACGGTGTCATCGTCGTCTTGTTTTTTCGAGGCCCATTCGTTTATGATTGGTTTTGAAATGGTGCATTTTTTTGCGCTGACAGCTGCGTTTGATCGTCTTAGGATTGTGATTTACCGGTATGTACCGATACATGACTTATAAAATATTAATATCAGTAAAACTGTTTTCTAATTCGTACAATGGTTAAAGACCCTTACGCTGGGACAGAAAAAGGGAAGAAGTTGTAATAGGTGGAGAGGCTATGAGAAACACACAGAAATCTGTGAAAAAGACACAAGCACAGAAACACACAAGCATAAAGGCGAGGGTAAGGGTTCTGTTGTGCGTCTTCAATATTAGTATACATCATATTTTAATATACGGTATACTACTAAAATAGCATTAGAACGGAGTCAATTGGAGGCTTCCCCTCGTACACTACGACACAGAAAACCGATTATCCCTTGGCTACATGCCATCAGCAAATTTTCGATGATACCAAATGGAAACTGCACAGTGCCAAGCCTCATCTGGCTGTGTACTGTCGAGACATTGGATACTCGGCGTTGCGGATTCGGAAGCAAGGGAGAAGAAGACCACGAAGAAAGAACGTAGTTAGCGTAAAAAGTAAAAGTGTATTAAATTAAGTAAACGTGGCGCTCTAAATGAGCGCTGAGTGGTTTTTGACCATTAGTTTAAGACAAAGAGGAAAGGTCTCTCTAGGAGAATAATATAGACAATTTTGAAGTTTTACACTGTATTTGTCATACTGGCTATATAAGGGCCTGACTTCGACACTCCCCCTGGCACTTATTGCCATATAAGCGTATGGGTTTAAACAAAGAATAGTTTATCTGTATTGTTTGAGATTTAAATCAGCATTTCATTACCCAATAATTTATTCGTTTAGGTACGGTTTGTGCTCATATGAGGCTTCGGGCCGAAATTGGCACTTCTTACCTCTGATGATAATTTTAGCGTAATGACTAAGTGGAATCATGTTCATGGTTTCGTCACCTTTGCCCGTGAGCGTGGTAGCACTGTGAACTATATAAAACTGAAGTGCAATCTCATTACGGGTGTGTCTGTTGGGCCGCACTTGTTGGAATGATTTTCCTTCGTGATGGTTTCTATATTGCCGGGGCATACAACTCGGCCGTGGTTGGACACTCGTTCGTTATTCAGGTTTCTGAGAAATGCTTCAAGCTCAACATAATCGACCCAAATGGATCGAAGGATTTCTCGTGGATCGATCGCTCGTCTTACGTTCGCCGTTTCGAGTTTTTGTTTGCTGATTTAAGTATGACAGGATTATTTTTCGCTAGGTTTTGTAACTCTGAATGAATTTTCCTAGCACACGTATTGTCTATTTATTTGTTTATTTGTCTGTACTTTTGACTTGTTTGGTTACTTTGATACCATTTCGACATCGATGAAAATTCTCCTTTGCTAATGGTTTAGTAAATATATCTGCATGCATTTCTTTGGTATTACAGTAATTTATAGTGAACTCTTTTCGCTCTACTTTCTCTTGGACGAAGAAGTAGCGAATATCAATGTGTTTGCTCCTCCCATGCAATTCTGGGTTGTTGCAAATTTTAATGCAGCTTTGATTGTCTTCGAGAATAAGTGTTGGCTTTATACTGGAGTACTCAAGCTCCTTAAGCAGTAGCTTCAGGAAGATCAATTCTTGCATGCAGTGGCATAAAGCAATGTATTCTGCCTCTGTTGTTGATAGCACCACTGTATGGTGTCTCCATGAGACCCAGCTTATCGGACTGTTGCAGAACATAGTGACATAGCCACCAATGCATCGGCGGGTGTCTTTGCATTGAGCATAGTCTGAGTCCGTGTATGCCATCAGGTATTCATCTGACTGAAGGAGTTCTAGATTTTCTTTTCCTCCCAGGGTGATACCATACTCGCGAGTTCCACTAAGGTAATGCAGGCCATGCTTAACCACATTCCAGTGGGCCTTTACTGGATTAGATAGGAATTGGATAACATCCCGAATGAAGTATGCGAGGTCTGACCTAGTGCCTGTCACGAGATACATAAAGCTACCGACAGCCTCTCTATAGGGCTTTGCGGTCATTATTGCTTTCCCTTCTTCTTTTACAGGACAGTCCTTTGAACTTAGGCTTTGAGCAATGGGGATTGACTTCGGATACAATTTTAACATTGAAAATCGTTCCAGTACCTTAATGGCATAGCCTGTTTGGTGGATAAACATTGAGCAATTAGCCCTGTTGCGTTCAAAGTCCAACCAAAGAGGTACGTTACTCCCCCTAAATCGGCCATGTGGAACTCAGAGCTCAGGGCCGATTTGACCCGAGCAACGACTTATTTGGACGGTGAAATTATCAGTAAGTCATCCACGCAAACCGCAATATAGCAAGGTCCGTTGAACATAAGCTTGTAGAACACACAACGGTCTTTGATGAGACGATGGAAGCCCAGGTTTTCAAGGTAAGTGGCAAATGTTTGATACCAAATACGAGGTGCTTGCTTTAGGCCATATAGGCTCATGTCAAGTCTGCACACATGATCAGGTTGATCTTCCGATCGGAAACCATCACGCTGGTCCATGTAGATTTCTTCATCTAGGGATCCGTGCAAGAACGCCGTTTTGCATTTGTTCCACCTCAGAGTCGAGGACTGCTGCTATCGTGAACAAGAGTCGCAGGACTTCCATGCGGACCACTGGAGAAAATATCTCAGTGTAGTCAATGCCGTATTTTTGCTGGAAGCCTTTGATAACGAGGCGAGCTTTATAGCGCAGAATGCACCCATTACTATCGCGTTTGCGTACGAAAACCCACTGACATTGCAACACCTTCCGGTTGGTAGGCCTGGAAACTAAAGTCCATGTGTTGTTGCTGCGCAGAGAATCAAATTCAGATCGGGCAGCAGCAAGCCAGTCAGATGCCTGAGGAGAGCTCATGGCTTATCGAAAGGTCTTAGGGTCGGGGTCATAGCGGGTAGCTAGAAGGGAGATAGTCTGTTCATTAGCAAGGTTCTCCGCCTCAAGATCTCGAGAATCATTAAGCAATATAGCTTTAGTATTTGAGTTTATTGGTTTAGCCTTTTTAGGCGGAGGACCTTCTTACCCATCGGGGTGGGTGACTAAAAGAGAGGTCTGATTGCGTTGGAGCATTACACTAAGTGGTGGAAGGAGCTCACGTTGTGGTGGTAGGGCTGTACTCATTGGATCAGGCGTGGCACTTTCTAGAAACGTCAGTTTTGGAAACGTGTCCTCACGGAATGTAACATCACGGCTGTAAATGATACGGTTCTCCGTGGTGCTCAAGAGGCGATAGCCTTTTTTGTTTTTGGGTAAACCAACGAACATACACAACTTGGCTCTGGATTCGAGTTTATTTCGTTGTGGTTCAGGCGTTAGGGCAAACGCAGCACATCCGAAAACCTTTAGGTAGTGCATGTCTGGTTTGCGACCGTGCCAAAGTTCATAAGGCGTCGCGCCCTTAGGGGAGCGCACGGCTAGTGGTGATGTTAAGTAAGTGAGTGACGTATTTGCAATACTCTCCCCATAGTTGACGTGGTAAGTCTCCATCAATGAGTAGAGCTCGAACCCGTTCAAGGATTGTGCGCATCCGCCGTTCGGCGACACCGTTCTGCTGCGGAGTATACGCATTAGTGAACTGCGCATGCGTGCCATAACGATCAAAGATGATTCGGCCAAGCTTTTCATACTCCTTGCCATTATCAGATTGCAGCCTTGTCACTTCTGGATCATATTGGTTCAACTGTGTCTCTAGAAGACCGATTTCTGTGTTGAATCGATTCTTCGCTGCCTTGCGGAACTGCTCATAGCACTCATAGAGTTCTGACTTTCGTCTTACGACAAACAGAACCATAAAACGGCTGTAGTCATCAATAAAAGTGATAAAGTAATGAGCACCACTAAGGCTAGGATAGGGCAGTGGACCATTAATGTCAGAATGAACTTTTTCAAGAGGGGCTTTAGCACGTTCAATATGTTTATTATTAAACGGAGCCCGATGGGCTTTAGCAAAGATGCAAGATGGGCAGAAGTACTGCTGGATCGATGAAGCTTGGTTAAAAGCCAAAGCTGGAGCCGCGTGGGTCCTAGACATGGTCTGCATCATACGAAAATTAGGATGACCAAGACGTTTGTGCCATAAGAGTACAGTAGGGTCCATACCTGTTGGGGCTACGAGTGCATTGGCGGGATTAGTAGCTCCCGCAGTGACTAGTGCCTGTTGCGCCTGTGGTGGCGTCTTGTCAGGTAGCGTAGCGCGTAGTTGGAATAAGTCCATCGTGCTAGCAAGCTTGGCGTGTAGCTTGAAGCTTTTGCCGAAGAAGAACGTGCACTTGGATGGACCGTTAAATGCAACACGGAAGTCGGCTTTCAGCATGTGCACGATAGAGAGCAGGTTGAACTTCATGGCGGGGACGTAAAGTACGTCAGGGAGCACGAGCGTGCGCGTCAATCCCTTTGAGTCCTCGACCCGAAGTTCCACATCACCAATGCCTCCTATCGGCAGTTGCTTCTTGCCGCCCACTGTGATGGTGCCCGTTAGGGGATGAATTTCCCGGAACCAGGCATCTTGATATGCGGCATGACGAGTGCAGCCAGAGTCCACCGTCCACGTAGGATGCGCTGGTGGCGGATAGGCCAATCGCTGTCGTGTCAGCCGTATAGGCAATGAGTCCAGACTCGCGAGTTCGATATTGAAACTTGCGTTGAAGCTCATTGAGATCAACTGGGTTTCCAAATCGATCGAACACGTCAAGAGTCTTCCACGACGAGTCTGGGCGGGACGTGCTGGTTGGTCGCTGATTGAACTGGTTTCGACTGTTATCCCTCGATTGACGGGGTTTCTTTGCCGAAGGCCGCTCATCACAACGATGTTGGGCACTGTCTCGACACGGCTGGCGCTCGATGACTGCAAAGTTTGCTGGGAGGACAGTGCCTTCTGTAACGGACCCCATACGAAGATCCCTTTGTAGCACACGGCAGTCACGGATCGCATGATTGGAGCGTTGACAATAGGCGCAACCTCGTGACATGCGTGACGGATCGTCCGTCCCATCGGGGTGATTTTGAACCACGCGAAGTGCCGTCTCGCTTGACGTCACCGGTGTTTCAGGCGTACCCTTCTCGATGACGTACTTGCGCTTGGCAAAGTCGTCCAACACCTTCCGTTCGATATTCGTTTTTAGGTCGGTGTAGGGGATAAACTTTTTGCTGCCCTTCCAGATTGCTAGGTCGGGCTTCCACGAGGAAGGCATGGCATGATACAGATAGAGCGATTTTTGCTCGTCTGTCATCACGATGCCAGTAGCTTCGGCGGCTGACTTAAGCGCCCGCTCAAACTCGAGGAAAAATCCCATCAAGTCGGTGCCCTCATCGTACTTTATTGTCATCAAATAGTGATTGATGTAGTACGGGTCACCGTGTGCCGTGGAGCCTTCGTAGCGGTCACGTAGCGTCTGATAGATCGCATACGCTGACTTACAGCCTTCCACGAGTAGCACATGCGAGTCATCGATCGTAGCGATCAGAAACGACCTCGTCTTCCGCTCCATGCGGCGGCAGCGATGTGCGCTGGGCTTGCGCCTCTTACGCGTCTTTCGGGCGCGGCGAGCACGTAGCTTCGCCTGCTTCGCCTTCATTTGCGCTCGGAGTTTAATCCGGCGTCTTTCAGCTTCGCGCTTCGTTTCCGCGAGCGAGCGAATCACGGGGAGGGTCGACTCAGACACAGGTGTCTTCTTGGTCGGGCGGGCGGGAGAATTTTCATCAGCCTTCGCCTCCTCCTCGGATGAACTAGCAGACGGCGGCTCGGAGGAAACAGCGTCGTCTGCTGGTGCTGGGGGCGCGACAGCATCGTCATCAGAGGGCGGATTGGACGATGCGTCGGAGGGTGCATCGGCATCAGCAGCGGCCTCGCGGCGGCGGTGAGCCACGCGCACGTCAGGGGATTTGGGCAGGGTGGGCGTATCACTTTCGGAGTCCAAGTCCGAGTCGCTGGTCCCATCGTAGTCCTCTTGGTCGATGAAGCCTAGCCGGCCTTGACCGTCGAGAGCAGCGCGCACGCGCGCATTCCACACAGCGAAGTTGGGGCCGTTCAGCCTTGGAAAGTCTTGCATAGATCTCCCTAACGTTGGGCTCATAACCTGTCGAGACATTGGAGACTCGGCGTTGCAGATTCGGAAGAAGGGGAGAAGAAGACCACGAAGGAAGAACGTAGCTAGCGTAAAAAGTAAAAGTGTATTAAATTAAGTAAACGTGGCGCTCTAAATGAGCGCTGAGTGGTTTGTGACCATCAGTTTAGGACAGAGAGGAAAAGTATGAATAAAACCTCTCTAGGAGAATAATAATAGACAATTTTGGAGTTTTACACTGAATTTATCATACTGGCTATAAGGGCCTGACTTCGACATGCTCTTTAGATTAAAAAGTACAACAACGTACAGAGAACAAAACGTGTGTTGTTGTTGAACCGTAATCTATTAAGCTTTATAGACCGTTAGGTGGACTGTTATCTGGATTCGCTGTCCTTCGATCTGCGGGAAAATATCGACCACGTAGAGTTGTAGATAATGTATACACCAGGAATCGGTTAGTGTTCTAATGCGTTGAATGTATTATTAATACCATCGCGGGGGGAAGTTGCTCAATGCCTAGAAGTCGCTGTGGCTGCTATTAAGTAAGAGAGAGGGTGTATTATTCTCAGGAGAGTTTATTTTGACCGTACATGTCATCCAAAAATGAAACATAGCCTCACTTGAACTTTTCATGCATTTAGCCTAGATCAACTGTTTCACATTTCACTTGAATTTTGTATCCCACTGTAAGTTTGTATACGAAATTGCACCAAACGTTTTCACAAAAAAAGTTACAGTTACCGACCTCGGTCGTTGCAGTGGTAAAGGTCCTGCCCCCGGGACCGGGAGATTGCGGGTTCGAGTCCCACTAGGGACGAAAATCCCAACTTGGTTGGGTTGTAAGTATAATGAGACGCATTCAACCAATAAACATACAGGCCTCGTAGTGTGTCGAGAAAAAGTACAGAATGCCAAATCCAAATCAGAATGCCTATTTTGACACACCAAATTGTACCTGGCCTCTTAAAAGTACAGTGGAGAGCGTGCATAAGAACGGACCAATATTATATAACCTTGATAATAATGACTTTATATGTTATAGGTAATATTGAAGTACATGAACATGTTTGGTGCATCCTGAAGCCCTCTCAAATCTGTTCGAGGGTGGACCATTCTTATGGACGCTCTACATTGTAACGTATTGCAGCAGATTAGGTGTCTTAGCTTTTCACGATAATTGCATAGATAATGCATGGATTTGGACGGTTAAAACACCAATGAAAAGCCGATTTACGTGACCAGAAGATGGAATAATCGAAAACCTTAGCCAATCACGTCATTTTTCTCTAGAGATGATATTTAGAGAACCTGACCCTATACAGGGTGGTGTAAGCCATGTCAAGCGCGGTGCTGTAAGGGCCTCATTTCATTACACTTTTTGGACCCCGACTCTATCCGACTTTGGATTTTCGTCCACGGTGGGACTCGAACCCGCAATCTCCCGGTCCCGAGGGCAGGGCCTTAACCACTGCACCAAACGAGGTCGGTATCATTTTTCTCTAGAGCGGTTCAAACTCTAAAATCCGGTTATTTCCGACATCAGTTTATGGGCGGGACTGCATCTTATGACTGCCGAAGACCCGACAAAAAAGGCGTTAGATGAAGACAATGCTTGGCGTGATCAACTTCAGATGAACCAGCTAATTAACGCTTGTGATACCTCTAATGTGTGGTACGTTTGGATCTCTATAGTGCTATGTAATTGGTCTCAATTGCATTATAAATCCACAGGTACGAATCGCGTGTGGTGGCATTAAGCGCAACGCTTGTAAAGGTGCACTACCGTGGATGGACATTCAAGTGGGACGAATGGATCAATCGCATGTCGACACGAATCGCACCATTACACACCAAGGTGCCAAACTGGCGCGATTTCAAAGTGGGGAATGCTGTCATGGTGGGGCGACAAGTGGTGGGAAAAACTTGCCCCGAATGGCGCAATGCTGTCGTCACCGCCTGTAAGAAGGTGGATCAGCTGCGGATTGAGGTCAATGTGGATGGTACGAAACAGTGGATGGGTGCACAAGATGAAATGTTATGTCCTCCAGGAACGCACAAGGCTTCATGTTGTCATGGTGACTGAGCGACGATTGATTGGCTATTTTTTGGTATGTATCTTGTTTGGTACTTATGTTTAGCGTTGCGAAGGTGTTATGCTGCTACATAGTTTCATGACACAATTATTGGGACATACTCCTTATCTTTTCGTAGTAAAATGTAGTCCAATTAGTCTTAACTATTAGCTACTATAGTGGTTCTCACGGTTCAAAAGTAGGTACTTTGTAGGTAGGCAAAACTAGCCTATCAATGCCTTCCTACGACTTTCTCGCTGAAGGCAAACGTGTGAAAAAAAGGGATTTGTAGACAAACCGAAGGTATGCTCTGATTGGTCAGTTTTGCCTACAAAGTACCTACCTCCGAACCGTGAGAACCACTTATGTACATCTGAAACCTAGTATGTAATATAGGCTCAGAACGCATGGAATCTATGACTTGCTCTCTCTGAGTATCACTTGGTCGGGCAACTTGTAATGATCTCAAAAACGGCGATAGAAACTTGGTTGGAGATGGAGATGTTGATGGAGATGGCGATGGAGATGGGTCTGGTGCTGGCTGATAGTGAAATAAGCACTCTAAACTTAACTGAAGTCGGATCCCATCTTCTCTTGTACCCCTGTTGGCCTTCTCGAACTCGGCCACCGTAGCTATCTGCGCCCGTCCTTGCTCCCAAATGAATTGTAAGTGTTCGTGCTCGTCCTTAACAATGCCTTGAAACACAACTTGATTTCGTAATTGCCATAGCCAGGTCATAAAATTTCCACAGAGACCCTTCCAAATTCTGTCGTAAGTCCCCAGAAAGGTATCATCGGATCGTCCATGTCGGTGCATCATCGCCTGAGTAAGCAGTAAACCTAATGGCGGTGCTGTCTTGTAGATGATATTATCTTGATACTGGTTCACCTCTTGAGCTGTTACCTCCACTCCTAACCAATGCTGTAGAAGCCTGCGCCAGACCGCTCGTGCTCGCCGACAATCCCACATTACATGGAATATGTCGGATTTCTGCCCTGTACACTGAAGTCCAACAAACACCTTCTTTCATACTTGTGTCGCGGAATAAATGTGTTTAATTGCATTGAAATCATACGAAACATAACCCACACCTGGTAGTCAGTAAGTAAATTGTCATGAGTCCATACCTGGTTCGGTTCGATGTCTTGTACGCTCTGCCACCTTCACATTTCCGTTTCCATTTTGACATGAGTGCCTCTAACCCAGTCGCTACTCCACTGTGATAGAGCTTGCGAAATCGGTTCCTCAGAAATCCTGGTATCTTGTAAGTCGGAATAGAATCGTTTATTTCCCATCCAATGTAATGCAACTTCGGATGAGCGTGAAAAGCCACTTTTCGATCAGTACCATCGGACTCCAATTCTTGTCCCAATCAATTATGGGCATCAATACTCCAGTAGATACCATTCAGTTGTTGTTTCACTTCCGCCCATTTAGATCCATCTGAACACACACCCTTGAGTCGTCCCGACACTACCTGCCAATCAAATTCCTGTAAAGGATTAGGACCTCTGCACATTGTAATTGGCGGCGGATCGCCAAGAAACTGGCCACTCTCCACTCGTGGGAACGCTAGCACTATTGCACTCATCCACCTGCTAATTTTGGCCCTAGTGTGAGAATCTGGTCCAATGCTTAAAACCTGCCATGTAAAAGTAGAGGAAGTTAGTCGTTGTATCCTTAAATCTCTTATTGTCACCATCGGGATCCGATCGTATTTTCTCGCCGTCAATACAGGGGCCCTAACTTCTGGAATCCACGGATTGACAACCCAATTGTACGTTCCCCAAAACGGAATCATATGAGTCGGCAGTATCTCATGAAAGCCACAGTGCTCCAGGTCGATCTCTATGGTGAAACGTTCCCCTTGATGTAACGTGTGAGCCTTCTGTAGCAAATTCACCTCTATTAGGCCCAACACTCGCGGAAGATAATGTCTCGTGTATGTTTCCAACGCCGACGTCTGCTTAGGGTCCGGCCCTAGCCATTCACAAACTTCTCTTGCCACATTGACTCCCCGCTTTTGGTGAGCCCTTCCTACCGCCTTACGAAGTGAATATCCTCTGATTAGTGTGAAAAGTATTCTGGCGTGGTCACGTTGGGCTGGCTGCAATAGATCGATCCAGGCCCTTTGATAACAATCTGGAGCCGCTATCAACCACTGGCTCGCTATCTTGAGTCGTTGAACTCTTACTGCCACCAGTATCGAAATAAGGCCGACCCCTCCTGCTCCTTTCGGTGTAAACAACAAATATGGCGTTACCTTATGGCGGCAATATTCGGTACTCGTCGTGCTGCCCCAGATGAAATTCTATTGTAGTTGTAGAAGTCTATGTAGCCCTGCCTCAGTTGGTTCGAACATCTTCGCCGTAAATAATATGTCAGGTAGTGCGATCGCATTGAAAAGTTGTACACGTTCTGCTACCGCGGTGCCACACTTGGCCGCCGTTGCTAAGCGCCGTTGGACGCTCCGGATTCTCAATGCCCAATTCTTCTCTCTCAAATCTGTCCAACCGAACTGATACCCCAGGTATCTTACTGATTCCCCTACCGGTAATACTGGTATCGTGTACCATGTCTTGGGTACTTGAGTTGCTTGTAGGAAAAGGAACTGAGTTTTTGCCGGCTGAATTTTTAGGCCTGCTAATTGTCCAAAACGTTTCACCACCTGTAATGCTTGTGTCACCTGTGATGCTTTCCGTACAAAAACCGTGGAGTCATCCACAAAAGCTGAAAACCGATGTTCTACTGCCTTGTCGAATGTGAAGGGTTGTACCCCTTGTAATTCCGGAGCATGTGAAATGGCCAATCCTAGCGGCTTCACTGCCAATATGAAGAGTAACGGTACTAGTGGGCATCCTTGACGGATGCCGGACCTAACCATAATTGGACGAGAAAACTGATTATTTACGTAAACCTCCGCTGTCGTCTCCACATGTAATATCGCCATTAACGCAATAAATTGATCCGAAAATCCAAATAACGAAAGTACCGTGAATAAATAGTGCCTATCCACTGTGTCATAGGCCTTGCTAAAATCCAGAAATAGAATGCCCGCACTGTCATTTATATCATTCTTTTGTGAGTTTTCATAGGTCGCCAGGATTTCTTTCATCATGATAACTGCTTTATCCATTTTTCTGCCAGCTACAAACCCTTGCTGAGTATCTCCAATTAACTGTCCCAAAAACCTTTGAAATCTTCGCGCTAAATTTTTTGCAAAGATCTTATACCCGGTTGTGAGAAGCGATATCGGCCGATAGTCAAGTGCGTCATTCGAATCTCCCTTTTTTCGTAATGGTATGACTAGGGCTTTCATGAAAGATTTTGGCGGACTTGCTCCACGTAATATGTCATTAAACACCAATAGTAACGGATCCAATAAAAGAGCCGAGAAATCCTTAAAGAAATCATTTTCCAATCCATCTAGTCCGGCCGCCTTTCGTCTTTCCAAACTTTTAATCGCCAAGTATATCTCATCTTCTTGAAAATCTCTCATCAAATCCATGTTTTGTTGTACTGTGACCATCCTCGTCGCTGGAACTGTCATGAATTTTTGAATACTGCGCTTAAGCGAGCTTGTCGGCTCCTCCCTGTGACTGCATCCTAGAATAGATCTCCAAGTTAGGGCAAATCTGTCTGGGATGGATTCAGCTCCCGTGAAGTGCAGTCCAGTTCCTCTTGAAATGTCCGACACCGTCTGGTCTCGCTCCCATACTGCTGTCCTCTTGAATAGCCATCTAACATCAGTCAGTGTACGGTGTAAACGTTTCCCTTTTCGAAATCTTCTTTCTTGTTTCAACGAGTTTGATATTCCGGCAATTAACTGGGTTCTTGACCTGACATTATCATAAACCAGCTTTTTCAGTTGGTGATTTCTCCGCTTTCGCCTCCTCGCTGTTTGCCGTTTAGTCAAGAATAAGAGATCGTGTATATTTGCCACGCATGTATCCCATTCCGACGCTGCTCCAACCCGGCCTAAGTACTTCGTTAGAGGGGATAAAATGCAGGATTGCACGTAACATCTCCCGAACCCATAAACGGGTATACCGAAACACGATGTTTTCCAACCATCCGCGGGTCTTTTAAATATATCGTCACTTGGTTGTGATCAGAATACACCTGTGGAAGAGATCCTTCCACCCATGAGACCCACGACATCCATTGCTCCGAAACGTAAAATCTGTCAATTCTACTGGCTTGGCCGCCTCCCCAAAATGTGAAGTGGTCAATCGGATCTAACTGCACATCCTCTAGGGCCGAACCCAGTAACATTCTTGCATCTTCTAAACGTCTGTCCTGAATAAATCTTTGTAAACCCATACTTTCCGGGCGTAGTGATCTTGTTCCTCCCAATCAATCAATAACCGGCACATCTACGCAATTAAAATCCCCTCCTATAATTAATTTCAGCGGTTGTTTAGGGATAATGTCACATAGGTCCGAGTAAAAGTGTTCTTGTAGTTTTGCATCTCCGGATGGTCCATACACATTAGCCACAACTGACCCTTTCCACACGATCGCAATAAAACGGTTTGACCATCTGTGTTGCATCCATGGTCGGACATCCCCAGCAATATCTGGTCGAACTAGAATAGCAACTCCACCCTGTTTTAGTGGAAACCTGCCCCAATACGATATTTCAGTAGTCTTCTGTACATGCGATTTGCCCCAAAGTTGAGACCACAAATTGGCTGCATATTCATGTTCCTGTTGAGACACCATATGTGTCTCCTGTATTAGGGTAAAATATGCCTGTGAATGCTTCGGGGGATCCCGATCTCCAGGCCTCCATCCAGTCTCGAATGGACTCTTTCTTAAAGCCCCTCACATTTTGAGTTATTATGTGAGGAGTTTGTTGTCTCCTTCTTTCCACCGTTTCCTTGTCTTCCGATTGATATTCCAAGTCTTGAAGGGTCTTCCACTTGACAAATGTATCTGATTGGTCAAGGTGAAAGTACCCATGATTTGGCAGATTCCCCGTTGTGGTGCCCTTAGTACTGGGCACCCTGCTGGGAAGCTTCAGACGTAAGAATTATACCATCTGTCTGTTTGGCACGAGGAGGCACTGCTGATTGCACGTAAAGAGTAATGTCCTTCCACGCATAATCGTTCCCAGTTTCTACTGCTCGTACTTTGTCTAAATATTCCGGTATCAGAGTACTTATCTTGAAATGCATTTGGAGCATTGTCACGATCGAGTCCACCGGATGATAGTCTTCACTCAAGAGAGCCGCTAATTTCTCGGCGAAAAGGTGAGCGCAAAGCAAATTTCTGATAATTTTAACATCTGCTTCGGGGCTAATAATTTAACCAATAGGTTCCCTCCATATGTGGCCTTCCTCAGTCGGGTCCACTCCTGGAAACTTGTCATGATTGCGACCCTGGCGGCTGGTGTTGCAACTTGATTGTACCGACTTTCCCATACTTCAAACCATCTTGCCGGGATCTCATTCATTCCATGAGATTTTCCAAGTGTCGCCATTTGCATCCAGCACTGCTCGCGCCATAATTTCGTCAATTCCACTAAAACAGATTGATCTATGCTCTCCAAAATGTGATAAGCCCCAGGTACATCTTTAAGTAAATGTAAAATTCGGTTGGACTCATGTTGGACTGCTTTAATCCAGATAGTTTTCCACGAATTCGCCTTCGGAAAAACAATTCCAGTATTCATTTCCCATGCTGGTTGAATGTTATCCCACATCTTCTGATAGTCTTCCAGAGTTCTATCGTCACTCTCCAGTTCTTCGTCACTGTCCTTAAAATCGTCAACTAGTTCCCGTTTAATACAGTGTTCCGGTTCTTGTTCTGGTTCGCTGCCCTGTAATTGCCGTCTGTATACTCTTTTATTACTGTAGTCATCTGGCTCCTCATTTGTGTCCGTCACTTCTTGACTCAGAGACGCGTCCGTTGGTATATATTCTGAGCTGGAAGAAAGCTTTTCAACCAATAGTGGGGGGGGGGG
>MIQA02005341.1:0-11559 GCA_001887855.2 Sclerospora graminicola | reverse complement strand
CGAGTTTTGATGAGAAATTTTGTGTGTCCAGCCTCGATGAAACCGGCGATTTACCTTTGCAGCAGTAACCTGTAAAAAGCACAGGTAACTTGACTGATATAATGTTTTCAATTTTGGTACCATCTTGAATATCTTCTTGCAACTTAAGTACTGAATATCGCTTACTCGTAAAATAGATTCATTTTCCATTTTAGTATACTAGCTAAGTATCCTCCATTTTGAAACGCTACTTCATCGTAATATACTTACTTATGTTCTCTCCTAAAGTATTTTGCATACCGGTAAGCTAATACCGCTAACTCCGCACTTACTGTAAATTTTGAATACGCTTAACAGTAACACTCCACTCATTTGGAGTCGAGTTATCAGAAAATAACTATAATTCAACAACATTATGAAGAGTAATGACAGACTCATGGATCTTCTCACGCGCATTGCAGCGACACCTAGTATGTTTTCACACGCGGCGGGGATTTTTTCAGCTGCAAGAAGCGGAAACACCGGTGACGTGGCGGACCACGTTGTGGGTCTACTGAGTGCTGCACTTCGTTCTGATCCAGCTTTGGTGGATACTCCTGCTCCGGTTGTTGCCCCTACCGAAGCCCCAATGCCTGCATTAGCAAATTCACCAGCTGGTTCTGATTAGAAATCGAATGAAGCAGCATTGCTAAAAGAGCAGTGCCAGTTGGTTCGATATTTTAATACGTTAACGAGCAAATCATTTGCATTTCTCATAAAATACTTTTCAAAAATGTTCTTGCTACTCACATCGTAGGTACACAGGTGGAAATAGCATGGAAATGGCTCATGCAGTGCTTTCAAGAACCTAATTTATGCCAAGTAGAGACTTAGGTTCTTCGTTACAATTATTCTACGATAAGATCGATCAAGGATGATATAAGTTGTTTGTAGTTTCTGTGGACTCAATGTAGCTGTAATGAATTCAAACCATTGCCAAAATACAACATATAGTACATAATAATGTTAGATATGTTTTAATGGTATGATCAGATGAGCTGCTTCGCCCTTAGTTTTCCCGAGTTTTGATGAGAAATTTTGTGTGTCCAGCCTTGATGAAACCGGCGATTTACCTTTGCAGCAGTAACTTTCTGTAAAAAGCACAAGTAACTTGACTGATATAATGTTCTCCATTTTGGTACCATCTTGAATATCTTTTTGCAACTTATGTACTGAATATCGCTTACTCGTATTCATTTTCCATTTTAGTATACTAGCTAAGTATCCTCCATTTTGAAACGCTACTTTATCGTAATATACTTACTAAGTATTCTAAAGTATTTT
Organism: Sclerospora graminicola; assembly: GCA_001887855.2. Lineage (NCBI taxonomy): Eukaryota > Oomycota > Peronosporomycetes > Peronosporales > Peronosporaceae > Sclerospora > Sclerospora graminicola. The sequence goes on along the minus strand of MIQA02005341.1, from coordinate 10,257 downwards.
GCATACCGGTAAGCTAATACCGCTAACTCCGCACTTACTGTAAATTTTGAATACGCTTAACAGTAACTTCCCACTAATTTGGAGTCGAGTTATCAGAAAAAAACTATATTTCAACAACCGATCTGGCGTGCAGATCTGTTGTCCCGACGACCATCTCCAGCAAGAATCGACACTTTTGAGTTGTAGCCATATTTTTCAATCCATTTAATTTGCGCTTCTTGTACCTAAAATTTATCGAATGGTCTTTCTTGCGAGAATTACTGGAGATGGGGCGGAAAGTGCAGTGGTAACGCTAAAACCTTTCTTAGTAATTTCGAGCGCAGGTACTTAGCCTCTACTCTCCATGTCATTGTTCAATCGGACATCAAGTGCTCAAGTCAACGCAGGGTCTATCATTTGAAAGCTGCTACACCATGAAGACGTTGTTTGCCGCGCTTTCTATTACTCTTGTCTACGTGTCGTCATTGGCGCGAGCTGATCATCCCAGTAACACAATCGCTGCCGAAAGGACCCCCACCATGTCCATGACCGACAAGACGCACGGACAAAATACTCCTGAGCTCGTCGTACCCGTCGGTGTCATAAGCAACACGATAGACGCACAGGACAACGACGTCCTCATCAGAAAAAGCAATATTGTCATTTCGAAGAGCGACCGCGTGAAGCTTGCAAAAACGATCAAAGAGATGCTTTCGACCAGTTCGGAGACCAACCCAGCGATTATGATGAGTGCTGACAGACTCATGGATCTTCTCACGCGCATTGCAGCGACACCTAGTATGTTTTCACATGCGGCGGGGATTATTTCAGCTGCTAGAAGCGGAAACACCGGTGACGTGGCGGACCACGTTGTGGGTCTACTGAGTGCTGCACTTCGTTCTGATCCAGCTTCGGTGGATACTCCTGCTCCGGTTGTTGCCCCTACCGAAGCCCCAATGCCTGCATTAGCAAATTCACCAGCTGGTTCTGATTAGAAATCGAATGAAGCAGCATTGCTAAAAGAGCAGTGAAGCAGCTCCAGTTGGTTCGATATTTTAATAAGTTAACGAGCAAATCATTTGCATTTCTCATATAATACTTTTCAAAAATGTTCTTGCTACTCACATCGTAGGTACACAGGTGGAAATAGCGTGGAAATGGCTCATGCAGTGCTTTCAAGAACCTAATTTATGCCAAGTAGAGACTTAGGTTCTTCGTTACAATTATTCTACGATAAGATCGATCAAGGATGATATAAGTTGTTTGCAGTTTCTGTGGACTCAATGTAGCTGTAATGAATTCAAACCATTGCCAAAATACAACATATAGTACATAATAATGTTAGATATGTTTTAATGGTATGATCAGATGAGCTGCTTCGCCCTTAGTTTTCCCGAGTTTTGATGAGAAATTTTGTGTGTCCAGCCTTGATGAAACCGGCGATTTACCTTTGCAGCAGTAACTTCCTGTAAAAAGCACAAGTAACTTGACTGATATAATGTTCTCCATTTTGGTACCATCTTGAATATCTTCTTGCAACTTATGTACTGAATATCGCTTACTCGTAAAATAGATTCATTTTCCATTTTAGTATACTAGCTAAGTATCCTCCATTTTGAAACGCTACTTTATCGTAATATACTTACTAAGTATTCTAAAGTATTTTGCATACCGGTAAGCTAATACCGCTAACTCCGCACTTACTGTAAATTTTGAATACGCTTAACAGTAACTTCCCACTAATTTGGAGTCGAGTTATCAGAAAAAAACTATATTTCAACAACCGATCTGGCGTGCAGATCTGTTGTCCCGACGACCATCTCCAGCAAGAATCGACACTTTTGAGTTGTAGCCATATTTTTCAATCCATTTAATTTGCGCTTCTTGTACCTCTAAAATTTATCGAATGGTCTTTCTTGCGAGAATTACTGGAGATGGGGCGGAAAGTGCAGTGGTAACGCTAAAACCTTTCTTAGTGATTTCGAGCGCAGGTACTTAGCCTCTACTCTCCATGTCATTGTTCAATCGGACATCAAGTGCTCAAGTCAACGCAAGGTCTATCATTTGAAAGCTGCTACACCATGAAGACGTTGTTTGCCGCGCTTGCTATTACTCTTGTCTACGTGTCGTCATTGGCGCGAGCTGATCATCCCAGTAACACAATCGCTGCCGAAAGGACCCCCACCATGTCCATGACCGACAAGACGCACGGACAAAATACTCCTGAGCTCGTCGTACCCGTCGGTGTCATAAGCAACACGATAGACGCACAGGACAACGACGTCCTCATCAGAAAAAGCAATATTGTCATTTCGAAGAGCGACCGCGTGAAGCTTGCAAAAACGATCAAAGAGATGCTTTCGACCAGTTCGGAGACCAACCCAGCGATTATGATGAGTGCTGACAGACTCATGGATCTTCTCACGCGCATTGCAGCGACACCTAGTATGTTTTCACATGCGGCGGGGATTATTTCAGCTGCTAGAAGCGGAAACACCGGTGACGTGGCGGACCACGTTGTGGGTCTACTGAGTGCTGCACTTCGTTCTGATCCAGCTTCGGTGGATACTCCTGCTCCGGTTGTTGCCCCTACCGAAGCCCCAATGCCTGCATTAGCAAATTCACCAGCTGGTTCTGATTAGAAATCGAAAGAAGCAGCATTGCTAAGAGAGCAGTGAAGCAGCTCCAGTTGGTTCGATATTTTAATAAGTTAACTAGCAAATCATTTGCATTGCTCATAAAATACTTTTCAAACATGTTCTTGCTACTCACATCGTAGGTAAACAGGTAGAAATAGCGTGGAAATGGCTCATGCAGTGCTTTCAAGAACTGAACTCGATCCAAGTAGAGACTTAGGTTCTTCGTTACAATTATTCTACGATAAGATCGATCAAGGATGATATAAGTTGTTTGCAGTTTCGGTGGACTCAATGTAGCTGTAATGAATTCAGATCATTGCTAAAATACAACATACAGTACATAATAATGTTAGATATGTTTTAATGGCATGATCAGATGAGCTGCTTCGCCCTTAGTTTTCCCGAGTTTTGATGAGAAATTTTGTGTGTCCAGCCTCGATGAAACCGGCGATTTACCTTTGCAGCAGTAACCTGTAAAAAGCACAAGTAACTTGACTGATGTAATGTTTTCAATTTTGGTACCATCTTGAATATCTTCTTGCAACTTAAGTACTGAATATCGCTTACTCGTAAAATAGATTCATTTTCCATTTTAGTATACTAGCTAAGTATCCTCCATTTTGAAACGCTACTTCATCGTAATATACTTACTATGTATTCTCCTAAAGTATTTTGCATACCGGTAAGCTAATACCGCTAACTCCGCACTTACTGTAAATTTTGAATACGCTTAACAGTAACTTACCACTAATTTGGAGTCGAGTTATCAGAAAAAAACTATATTTCAACAACCGATCTGGCGTGCAGATCTGTTGTCCCGACGACCATCTCCAGCAAGAATCGACACTTTTGAGTTGTAGCTACATTTTTCAATCCATTTAATCTGCGCTTCTTGTACCATCAGATTAAAATTTGTCGAATGATCTTTCTTGCGAGAATTACTGGAGATGGGGCGGAAAATGCAGTGGTAACGCTAAAACCTTTCTTAGTGATTTCGAGCGCAGGTACTTAGCTTCTACTCTCCATGTCATTGTTCAATCGGACATCAAGTGCTCAAGTCAACGCAAGGTCTATCATTTGAAAGCTGCTACACCATGAAGACGTTGTTTGCCGCGCTTGCTATTACTCTTGTCTACGTGTCATCATTGGCGCGAGCTGATCATCCCAGTAACACAATCGCTGCCGAAAGGACCCCCACCATGTCCATGACCGACAAGACGCACGGACAAAATACTCCTGAGCTCGTCGTACCCGTCGGTGTCATAAGCAACACGATAGACGCACAGGACAACGACGTCCTCATCAGAAAAAGCAATATTGTCATTTCGAAGAGCGACCGCGTGAAGCTTGCAAAAACGATCAAAGAGATGCTTTCGACCAGTTCGGAGACCAACCCAGCGATTATGATGAGTGCTGACAGACTCATGGATCTTCTCACGCGCATTGCAGCGACACCTAGTATGTTTTCACATGCGGCGGGGATTATTTCAGCTGCTAGAAGCGGAAACACCGGTGACGTGGCGGACCACGTTGTGGGTCTACTGAGTGCTGCACTTCGTTCTGATCCAGCTTCGGTGGATACTCCTGCTCCGGTTGTTGCCCCTACCGAAGCCCCAATGCCTGCATTAGCAAATTCACCAGCTGGTTCTGATTAGAAATCGAATGAAGCAGCATTGCTAAAAGAGCAGTGAAGCAGCTCCAGTTGGTTCGATATTTTAATACGTTAACGAGCAAATCATTTGCATTTCTCATAAAATACTTTTCAAAAATGTTCTTGCTACTCACATCGTAGGTACACAGGTAGAAATAGCGTGGAAATGGCTCATGCAGTGCTTTCAAGAACTGAACTCGATGCCAAGTAGAGACTTAGGTTCTTCGTTACAATTATTCTACGATAAGATCGATCAAGGATGATATAAGTTGTTTGCAGTTTTCTGTGGACTCAATGTAGCTCTAATGAATTCAAACCATTGCCAAAATACAACATACAGTACATAATAATGTTAGATATGTTTTAATGGTATGATCAGATGAGCTGCTTCGCCCTTAGTTTTCCCGAGTTTTGATGAGAAATTTTGTGTGTCCAGCCTTAATGAAACCGGCGATTTACCTTTGCAGCAGTAACTTCCTGTAAAAAGCACAAGTAACTTGACTGATATAATGTTCTCCATTTTGGTACCATCTTGAATATCTTCTTGCAACTTAAGTCAGTACTGAATATCGCTTACTCGTAAAATAGATTCATTTTCCATTTTAGTATACTAGCTAAGTATCCTCCATTTTGAAACGCTACTTTATCGTAATATACTTACTAAGTATTCTAAAGTATTTTGCATACCGGTAAGCTAATACCGCTAACTCCGCACTTACTGTAAATTTTGAATACGCTTAACAGTAACTTCCCACTAATTTGGAGTCGAGTTATCAGAAAAAAACTATATTTCAACAACCGATCTGGCGTGCAGATCTGTTGTCCCGACGACCATCTCCAGCAAGAATCGACACTTTTGAGTTGTAGCCATATTTTTCAATCCATTTAATTTGCGCTTCTTGTACCTCTAAAATTTATCGAATGGTCTTTCTTGCGAGAATTACTGGAGATGGGGCGGAAAGTGCAGTGGTAACGCTAAAACCTTTCTTAGTAATTTCGAGCGCAGGTACTTAGCTTCTACTCTCCATGTCATTGTTCAATCGGACATCAAGTGCTCAAGTCAACGCAAGGTCTATCATTTGAAAGCTGGTACACCATGAAGACGTTGTTTGCCGCGCTTGCTATTACTCTTGTCTACGTGTCATCATTGGCGCGAGCTGATCATCCCAGTAACACAATCGCTGCCGAAAGGACCCCCACCATGTCCATGACCGACAAGACGCACGGACAAAATACTCCTGAGCTCGTCGTACCCGTCGGTGTCATAAGCAACACGATAGACGCACAGGACAACGACGTCCTCATCAGAAAAAGCAATATTGTCATTTCGAAGAGCGACCGCGTGAAGCTTGCAAAAACGATCAAAGAGATGCTTTCGACCAGTTCGGAGACCAACCCAGCGATTATGATGAGTGCTGACAGACTCATGGATCTTCTCACGCGCATTGCAGCGACACCTAGTATGTTTTCACATGCGGCGGGGATTATTTCAGCTGCTAGAAGCGGAAACACCGGTGACGTGGCGGACCACGTTGTGGGTCTACTGAGTGCTGCACTTCGTTCTGATCCAGCTTCGGTGGATACTCCTGCTCCGGTTGTTGCCCCTACCGAAGCCCCAATGCCTGCATTAGCAAATTCACCAGCTGGTTCTGATTAGAAATCGAATGAAGCAGCATTGCTAAAAGAGCAGTGAAGCAGCTCCAGTTGGTTCGATATTTTAATACGTTAACGAGCAAATCATTTGCATTTCTCATAAAATACTTTTCAAAAATGTTCTTGCTACTCACATCGTAGGTAAACAGGTAGAAATAGCGTGGAAATGGCTCATGCAGTGCTTTCAAGAACTGAACTCGATTCCAAGTAGAGACTTAGGTTCTTCGTTACAATTATTCTACGATAAGATCGATCAAGGATGATATAAGTTGTTTGCAGTTTTCTGTGGACTCAATGTAGCTCTAATGAATTCAAACCATTGCCAAAATACAACATACAGTACATAATAATGTTAGATATGTTTTAATGGTATGATCAGATGAGCTTTTGATGAGAAATTTTGTGTGTCCAGCCTCGATGAAACCGGCGATTTACCTTTGCAGCAGTAACTTCCTGTAAAAAGCACAAGTAACTTGACTGATATAATGTTTTCAATTTTGGTACCATCTTGAATATCTTCTTGCAACTTCAGTACTGAATATCGCTTACTCGTAAAATAGATTCATTTTCCATTTTAGTATACTAGCTAAGTATCCTCCGTTTTGAAACGCTACTTCATCGTAATATACTTACTAAGTATTATCCTAAAGTATTTTGCATACCGGTAAGCTAATACCGCTAACTCCGCACTTACTGTAAATTTTGAATACGCTTAACAGTAACTTACCACTAATTTGGAGTCGAGTTATCAGAAAAAAAACTATATTTCAACAACCGATCTGGCGTGCAGATCTGTTGTCCCGACGACCATCTCCAGCAAGAATCGACACTTTTGAGTTGTAGCTACATTTTTCAATCCATTTAATCTGCGCTTCTTGTACCATCAGATTAAAATTTGTCGAATGATCTTTCTTGCGAGAATTACTGGAGATGGGGCGGAAAATGCAGTGGTAACGCTAAAACCTTTCTTAGTGATTTCGAGCGCAGGTACTTAGCTTCTACTCTCCATGTCATTGTTCAATCGGACATCAAGTGCTCAAGTCAACGCAAGGTCTATCATTTGAAAGCTGGTACACCATGAAGACGTTGTTTGCCGCGCTTGCTATTACTCTTGTCTACGTGTCATCATTGGCGCGAGCTGATCATCCCAGTAACACAATCGCTGCCGAAAGGACCCCCACCATGTCCATGACCGACAAGACGCACGGACAAAATACTCCTGAGCTCGTCGTACCCGTCGGTGTCATAAGCAACACGATAGACGCACAGGACAACGACGTCCTCATCAGAAAAAGCAATATTGTCATTTCGAAGGCGACCGCGTGAAGCTTGCAAAAACGATCAAAGAGATGCTTTCGACCAGTTCGGAGACCAACCCAGCGATTATGATGAGTGCTGACAGACTCATGGATCTTCTCACGCGCATTGCAGCGACACCTAGTATGTTTTCACATGCGGCGGGGATTATTTCAGCTGCTAGAAGCGGAAACACCGGTGACGTGGCGGACCACGTTGTGGGTCTACTGAGTGCTGCACTTCGTTCTGATCCAGCTTCGGTGGATACTCCTGCTCCGGTTGTTGCCCCTACCGAAGCCCCAATGCCTGCATTAGCAAATTCACCAGCTGGTTCTGATTAGAAATCGAATGAAGCAGCATTGCTAAAAGAGCAGTGAAGCAGCTCCAGTTGGTTCGATATTTTAATACGTTAACGAGCAAATCATTTGCATTTCTCATAAAATACTTTTCAAAAATGTTCTTGCTACTCACATCGTAGGTAAACAGGTAGAAATAGCGTGGAAATGGCTCATGCAGTGCTTTCAAGAACTGAACTCGATCCAAGTAGAGACTTAGGTTCTTCGTTACAATTATTCTACGATAAGATCGATCAAGGATGATATAAGTTGTTTGCAGTTTTCTGTGGACTCAATGTAGCTCTAATGAATTCAAACCATTGCCAAAATACAACATACAGTACATAATAATGTTAGATATGTTTTAATGGTATGATCAGATGAGCTGCTTCGCCCTTAGTTTTCCCGAGTTTTGATGAGAAATTTTGTGTGTCCAGCCTTGATGAAACCGGCGATTTACCTTTGCAGCAGTAACTTCCTGTAAAAAGCACAAGTAACTTGACTGATATAATGTTCTCCATTTTGGTACCATCTTGAATATCTTCTTGCAACTTATGTACTGAATATCGCTTACTCGTAAAATAGATTCATTTTCCATTTTAGTATACTAGCTAAGTATCCTCCATTTTGAAACGCTACTTTATCGTAATATACTTACTAAGTATTCTAAAGTATTTTGCATACCGGTAAGCTAATACCGCTAACTCCGCACTTACTGTAAATTTTGAATACGCTTAACAGTAACTTCCCACTAATTTGGAGTCGAGTTATCAGAAAAAAACTATATTTCAACAACCGATCTGGCGTGCAGATCTGTTGTCCCGACGACCATCTCCAGCAAGAATCGACACTTTTGAGTTGTAGCCATATTTTTCAATCCATTTAATTTGCGCTTCTTGTACCTCTAAAATTTATCGAATGGTCTTTCTTGCGAGAATTACTGGAGATGGGGCGGAAAATGCAGTGGTAACGCTAAAACCTTTCTTAGTGATTTCGAGCGCAGGTACTTAGCCTCTACTCTCCATGTCATTGTTCAATCGGACATCAAGTGCTCAAGTCAACGCAAGGTCTATCATTTGAAAGCTGCTACACCATGAAGACGTTGTTTGCCGCGCTTGCTATTACTCTTGTCTACGTGTCGTCATTGGCGCGAGCTGATCATCCCAGTAACACAATCGCTGCCGAAAGGACCCCCACCATGTCCATGACCGACAAGACGCACGGACAAAATACTCCTGAGCTCGTCGTACCCGTCGGTGTCATAAGCAACACGATAGACGCACAGGACAACGACGTCCTCATCAGAAAAAGCAATATTGTCATTTCGAAGAGCGACCGCGTGAAGCTTGCAAAAACGATCAAAGAGATGCTTTCGACCAGTTCGGAGACCAACCCAGCGATTATGATGAGTGCTGACAGACTCATGGATCTTCTCACGCGCATTGCAGCGACACCTAGTATGTTTTCACATGCGGCGGGGATTATTTCAGCTGCTAGAAGCGGAAACACCGGTGACGTGGCGGACCACGTTGTGGGTCTACTGAGTGCTGCACTTCGTTCTGATCCAGCTTCGGTGGATACTCCTGCTCCGGTTGTTGCCCCTACCGAAGCCCCAATGCCTGCATTAGCAAATTCACCAGCTGGTTCTGATTAGAAATCGAATGAAGCAGCATTGCTAAAAGAGCAGTGAAGCAGCTCCAGTTGGTTCGATATTTTAATACGTTAACGAGCAAATCATTTGCATTTCTCATAAAATACTTTTCAAAAATGTTCTTGCTACTCACATCGTAGGTAAACAGGTAGAAATAGCGTGGAAATGGCTCATGCAGTGCTTTCAAGAACTGAACTCGATCCAAGTAGAGACTTAGGTTCTTCGTTACAATTATTCTACGATAAGATCGATCAAGGATGATATAAGTTGTTTGCAGTTTTCTGTGGACTCAATGTAGCTCTAATGAATTCAAACCATTGCCAAAATACAACATACAGTACATAATAATGTTAGATATGTTTTAATGGTATGATCAGATGATGAGCTTTTGATGAGAAATTTTGTGTGTCCAGCCTCGATGAAACCGGCGATTTACCTTTGCAGCAGTAACTTCCTGTAAAAAGCACAAGTAACTTGACTGATATAATGTTTTCAATTTTGGTACCATCTTGAATATCTTCTTGCAACTTCAGTACTGAATATCGCTTACTCGTAAAATAGATTCATTTTCCATTTTAGTATACTAGCTAAGTATCCTCCATTTTGAAACGCTACTTCATCGTAATATACTTACTAAGTATTATCCTAAAGTATTTTGCATACCGGTAAGCTAATACCGCTAACTCCGCACTTACTGTAAATTTTGAATACGCTTAACAGTAACTTACCACTCATTTGGAATCGAGTTATCAGAAAAAAACAATAATTCAACAACCGATCTGGCGTGCAGATCTGTTGTCCCGACGACCACCTCCAGCAAGAATCGACACTTTGAGTTGTAGCTACATTTTTCATCCATTTAATCTGCGCTTCTTGTACCATCAGATTAAAATTTGTCGAATGGTCTTTCTTGCGATAATTAATGGAGATAGGGCGGAAAATGCAGTGGTAGCGCTAAAACCTTTCTTAGTGATTTCGAGCGCAGGTATTTAGCTTCTACTCTCCATGTCATTGTTCAATCGGACATCAAGTGCTCAAGTCAACGCAAGGTCT
>MIQA02005336.1:0-26512 GCA_001887855.2 Sclerospora graminicola | reverse complement strand
GACCCACGACACCCGGATATAGCTCGCGAGCATGTCAAACACTTCATTGGCACTCTGGATAATCGCGATCTGGCTGATCAGCTAACCCTGCTCCGTATAAAGGACTCAGAGCAACTGGAACTGACTCTGAGGACGCTGCAGCGGGCCAAGAGTCGACAGCCCAAGGTCGAGGTAGGATCGAACCGGTACCGGTCAAAGCCACACCCTGATCAGGGCAAGATACCGGCAGCACGACCAGCCAGAGCAATTCGGATGATCACGAAGGAATCAGACAGTTCCGGTTCGGAAGAGGAAAGTGGTCAGTCAAGTCTGAGCTCGGACGAGGAACAGTATCGTCATATCTTTACGACGGAGCCAGTGTATCGCCCGAGATCATCGGCTAATGGCATGGATGGACGGAAACCTGGTGGTATTCAACCTGATCAGGACCGATCTCGTAAGAAATGTGTGCATTGTGGGTCGACCAAACATGGAGATCGTGATTGTTGGAAAAGAATTACGTGTGGAAAATGTGATCGTAAAGGTCACCCTTCTGATCATTGTTTTTTCGTATGCAAAACTTGTGGGAAGCTTCATGACGCCGGTGCCTGCCCTATTGAAGAATTTTTTAATCTGATGCGCAAGTGGTATTTGCCGACTAAACATGCTGGTATGCTTCCACCAGATGTTGAGAAGATGTTAAACTAGATCGCTCGCCAGGTTGAAATCTGGTTCGAGCCGAGCGATCTATGTTCTGCATTTATGCATATGTCGGTAGCGGAGATAAGTTTGAGGAAAAGAAGATAACCGACAATACATGTTCTAATTCAAATTGCATCGATCGGTGTCCGATCTACAGTCTCAGAGTGGATGAATATTCCCGATCGGACGTGATCATGGAGTTGGACCTACTGCCCGGTGAATCCCGAGGATACTTGAAGTATCACTCTCCCGACAAGTGGTTTAAACAGGCTAAAGCTAATGGAAAGATCAACAATGAAAAAGCCACTATTTTATTTGACTCTGGAGCAGAAGTCTCGATCATCGACTCCGCCTTTGCTCGTAAGGTGGGATGTCGTATAGACAGTACCCAGAGGCAAGAATGTGTTTGGATCGGCGAGAGTTCATATATGACGGAAGGACGATCACGTGTTAAGATCACCCTGGCAGGATCCCTGGTCTACTATTTTAATGCTTGGGTTGGCCGGTTAGCCGGTCAAGACGCGATACTGGGAATGGATTTTATGGTACCAGCCGGTATACGACTTGACCTGTCTCATGGAACCCTGACTCTGCCAGATGAGGTGCAGATTCAGTTATCCGGCCGACGACCTTTATATGGTACTCATGTACGGATGCTAAAAATGGGTCAGTACGAGAACATCGGGGTGTCCCGATCAGTCGATGTCATGATTCGGCCGAGTGATCGGCAACAGAAATTGTGGCTAACCCGTGGTGAACGATGGGTACCAACGTTCGTTAAAGGTATCGGCAGATCAAGCTACATCAGGGTCACGAATATATCCGATCAGCCGCTGATCGTCCACGAAGACATGATCTTAGGGATGTGGTTACCCGAAGGGAAAGTACCTCGACAGATCGGATATGTCTCAGTGGGATCACGAAGATATATTGAATGGCAGAATCTGGCTTATCAAGCCACCACGGACCTGATCAGTGACGAAGACTTAGCGGATGAAGATACCTCACCTATGGTCGAGAAGCCGGAATATTCTACGCCGACCAAGCTGCTGATCAGGAGACCACCGATCGAAGCGACAGGGGAAAGCCGGGTCAAAGAAGGTCCACAGATATTGAGTATAATTAGGCCCGGCTCACCGAAAACAACGGACCCAGCTAGCGGAAAGGACAGTGAAGAGTCCAAGCACGATCATGAGGAAGAAAAGGAGGATGAACCAGCTGAATTCATTACAGAGGAGGGTGAACCCGAAGTAAACCATCGGTCGAGTGACGTACAAGGGGCGATTCAAGATGATGCCGATCAGAAAAAGGTAGATCAGGTGGACGAGCAAGTGTGTATACACGAAGGTGGCGATCAGTACATTGAAGGTATCGAGAAGCAGATGGCCGTTTTACCGGAAGTATCGCCCAATATGCCAGAAGTCACCATGGAAGATCTACAGGTCGGTGATCCCGAAGTGAACACTCCCGAGCAGATCGATCAGCTAAAGAAGATCATCTGGAAAAGGCGCCACTTATTGATGGGGAAAGGTAACGCCCTACCCCCAGCCGCATTCGGAGCTGTTTGTGATATAGACGTGGGAAATGCGAGGCCGATCGCTCAACGTTGTCGCAAAGTTGCACCTCAATACCGGGAAAAGTTATCCGATTTGATCAAGGGTTTGCTGAGTACAAAGATCATCCGACCATCAACATCGCAGTGGGCATCACCGATCGTGATCGTGATTAAGAAGAATGGGGTTGATATTCGATTGTGTATCGACTATAGAATGGTAAATCGCCTCACGAAGTTGATGGTCTATCCGATGCCCCTGATCAATGATTTATTAGAAGATCTGGATAAAGTTCTATGGTTTTGTTCGCTGGATATGGCTAGTGGTTTCTGGGTGGTTTCGATGACTGATCGCGCTCGAGAGATCTCGGCTTTCGTTACACCTTTCGGACTTTTTGAATGGAATCGGATGCCGTTTGGATTAAAGAATGCCCCACAGATCTATCAGAGGCTGATCGACAATGCTCTCTATGGGTATTTCCAGATCAGTGCTGATCGGGAAGCCACTGATCTACATGATGTGTTTACGGAAGGTGAGCCAGACCAAGATCAGAGCCGATCAGTATTGGGAAGGCGATCATATATAGATGATATGTTGGTCACGGCGACATCCTGGGATATGCTGTGCGATAAGGTCGAACGACTCCTAGACACCTGCGAGCGCTGGAATTTGTCGATCAGTGTGGTCAAGAGTTTCTGGGGTCAACCCAAGGTCGCTTACCTCGGCCATAACGTATCGATCCAAGGTTTGGAAGCAAATCCGAAAGATCTAGCCGCTCTCAGCAACTTACCTTTTCCCCGATCGTTGAAGGCCATGCAATCCTTCCTCGGATCACTGAATTATTATAGCAGATTTATCGAGGACTTCTCGATCTACGCCGCTATACTTTATGAATTGAAGGAAGTCGATTATCATGGCCTGAGAGAACGTGATCGGATGGGAGGATCACCAATTGAGACTGATCACGAGGTTGAAGCTATTGAAACGGATCTCGAGATTGGATCACCAACTGATCGAACTGTGCCAGGGTCAGAAGATCACATGAATCGCGCTATGGTAGCCTTCAGTATGTTAAAGGCGAAGATGATCTCGACGCCGATACTGAAACACTTCGATCCGGAGAAGATTCCCGTGGTGATCTTATATGCCAGTAAATGGGCAATATCGGCCGCACTGGTCCAAGATCACGATGGAGTTTATTGTCCGGTGACGTTCACAAGCCGAACATTGAAACCGAATGAAGTTAACTATGGCATTGTGGATAAGGAAGTGCTAGCGTTATTACGTGTGTTGGATGTTTGCTATTCTATGCTGGTAACTAGATCAATTAAGGTATTATCCAAGCGATCTAGTCTGGCGTGGTTACTATCCGCGAATGGTTTAGACGGAAGACTGGGGCGATGGGCAGCGGTGTTATCTCAGTGGACTTTGGAGATCATTAAGTGCACCAAGGGCGAAGAAGAAATTCTTGGAACACTAGCCGCCAGCATCACGCCCCGATCAGAAGTCGATGAAGCCCTGATCGAGGTCGCTCCCCGGAAGCAACCCCGAGAATCGATCACTATACCCCCACCGATCGTCGGATCGGAGGAAAATCTGATCGTTGTAAGTTTCGACGGATCAGCGAGTGTGAAGAAAGGCGTGGGGGCGTATAGCGCGCTGTTATGGAAACTGCCAGAATGGACTGTTATATCTGCTGGTTCAGACTATACTCCAGGTATCACGGTCAATGAGGCCGAATATCGTGGTCTGCTGCTAGGTTTGGATCTCTTGCAAGAGCAAAAGATCGGAAGAGTAATCATATGCGGAGATTCAAACCTGGTAATTCGGCAGATCACTGGAGAGATCGATTGTAAAGCACCGCGTTTGAAGTTGCTGAACGATCGCGTTATGAAAGCTTTACGTGGATGGCCAAGGCATGATCTTTTACATGTGAAACGTGATTGGAATCGGAGTGCAGATCACCTAGCCACTATGGCCATGCGTGATCAGACCGGATTGATAGTTACTGATAAAGCATTGCTGGAGGAATTGGTGGAGATCAATAGGCTGCCTGAGCTGATTCGTGCGGAAGATAAAAAGGAAGCAGCCCAGATCTCGATCATGACAAGATCGCGAACCAGATCACCACCTAACAGACCACTCTCTCGAGAAAGCCTAACAGAAGAAATAGTACAGGAGATGCGGATCGAAAGAATTCTCAAGGCACAAGACGAGGAAAAATGGATCGTTGATTTGAAAGCGTTTCTAAAGGGTGATCTGGAGAAGTTGAGCCAGGGTGAAGCAAAAGATTGTGCTAAGATCGCGTCCAACTACGAGATCGACGAAAATGATCTATTGTTTTACTATGTTCAAGCTGATCAGGCCGATGCAGATCTGGACCGATCAGCAAGGCTCGTGATCCCGGAGACTTTACAAGCTGATATCTTACACCATTATCACGTCAGTTTAGAGGGTGGCCACCAGGGCGTAGGTCGAACGTATCACAGGATTCGCAAACATTTTCATTGGAGAGGCTTATATCGAAGTATACAAAAGTTTGTCGGGACATGTACGGATTGCGAAACTGGAAAAGGTATGCCAAACATCCGGGGTAGATCACCTGGAAATATCCAGGCGACCTACCCTTTCCAAGTGATAGCGATGGATCACATACCGTCCCTGCCAAAATCGTTCAAGGGCAACACAGAGTTGCTGATCTGGACTGATCTGTTCACGGGATTGGTGATCGCGAAAGCGGGATCTACCCGAACAGCCCAACAAGTCGCTTGCAGTTACGAAGAATGTGTTTTTCGACGGTTTGGAGCCAGTGAAGTGATCAGGCATGATCGCGAACCAGGTTTCATGGCCGAAGTTTTCCGATCATTCAACCAGATGCTTGGCCAGAAACAGAGCGCGACCATGGCATACCGTCCGCAGGCGAATGGTAAGGCCGAGCGTATGGTACAGACGCTAACCAGAGCTATCAAGATGTATGTCGCGGACTCCGCTCAACAAGATTGGGATGAATATGCAGAGAGACTGGTGTTTGCGTTGAATTCCTCTTTCGATCGGATCAGGGGAGATACTCCGTTCTACTTGGCGTATGGTTGGGACCCCCGATCTACCATCGAGTCGGTGATCCCTGTTGGATGCACCCGAGGTCGAGATCGCGAAGCTCGTCGATGGCGTATGGGACTCCAGCGTCACTACCAACATGCGCGGGAGCAAGTCAACGAACGATTGCGGAGGGCCATCCAAGAAAGAGCTGATCGGAACAATGATCAGGCCGATTCGCATAATATCGAGCCGGGATCAAGGGTTTGGCTTTACTTGGATCGCGTGAAAGAAGGATACGCCAAGAAGTTAGCACATCTGTGGCATGGACCGTTCCGTATATCCGAACTGATCGGTGATCATGCCGCCCGGTTGATTACTGCTGGTACCGATTACGGAATTTTCCCGATCGTCCATTTGTCGAAGCTGAAACTGGTTCGGGAATACCCCGATCGGCCTAAAACCAGGCTGTCATGCGATGATCAGCCAAGGTTTGACTTCGACGAAGCTCTCTTGCCCGAGGACAGTTGGGAAAGAACGTTGGACCAGAACGAATTTGAAGTGGAGAAGATTTTGGATACCCGATCAGGCAAGAGGACCCGATTTGGCCGAACCCATCGTGATTATTTGGTTCGGTGGAAGGGTTATGACGATCCCGAGTGGGTAGATGAACGTGATCTGAACTGTGGAGCTCTACTAAGAGAATTTGAACGTGATCGGGTGAGACGAAATCGATTTGGAGTGATGCAAACCCACGAAGAGGGTAACCAGGAGTCTCAATAGCCTGGGTTGACACATTGTGACAGATCAGCCAAAGGTAATGGTCGAACAAGTGGAGATCAGGGTGGTTGAGTTGGTTCGGAGTAAATGGATATATATAATACATATAATGCACGAGAACTACATTTGCATACATGTGAACGATCGATATACAAGATGGAGGCAATAGTGGGACCTGAATATGAAGTGTGAATATGGAACGTGAAAGTTATCAAGAAACTGTCGTGATATATTAATGATTATGGAAAAAACGAAACGGAAGCTGGTTGTCACGACAATCACGGGCCATACTTCGTGCGCAGGCGAGAAACCGCGAACCCCGGATGATCCATGGGGCTTGATCGGAACTGGTTCCGCCAAGGCTCTTGCTGATCGGTAAAGATCAGGGCATCACGCAACGTGCCGATCGGAGTTGGATGTCCATAACCGGGATACCACTCCCCGCCGTCAGCCTTGAGTCCTCGCGATCCCGCCCGACGAACAGGTAGATGCAGCACGGCAGGAAACAAGAAAACGTCCAGATCGCACTCGCCATGTTGAATCCCATTGACCACATGGTCGCAGATCGCAGCCCAGGCAGCCCCAGCTTTTGTGCGTCGACGCTTGCGAGCATGATAATAATGCTCAATCCACGCGTCCTTGCGCATCGTCGCCGTGATCGGGAAATGGTGGGTCGCCTCCCATATCGCTTGAACATGCTCCTGATAATACAGGGCCAGACGTCCTTGTAGATCGACAAACCAGGGGAGATTGGGAAACGCCAGCCCGGGCATAGGCGTCATGAGGACATCCCAAGGTGCTGAATCGATCAGAAGCTCGATAGCGCCTCTGGTCAACACACGTGGTTGCCACTGCTTCTCCTTGGGCGCCGACGATCTAGTCGAAAAGATCCATCCTGGCGGACGGGACCACAAGCGAGGGACGAGTTTGTGTCTCACAGCAAGAACCTGAGGCGTCAGATCCCATACCTGATCAGCATTCCAAGGTTTCCGAGTTGCCATGTGAGCAGGAGTCGGCTTGTCCTGCATGACGACGCATAAATCCATGAACCTTTGGTTCGGATTATAGCTATAGTCGTCCTGCTCGATCGACGACCGGCTCGTCGGGATGAAAACGCCCGTGAAATTGGGTGGTCGGGCGATCACTGTCCTATTGACCGGTGGGGGAACGTTGGGAACAGCCGAAGCCGGTTGTTCCTCCTCAAGATCATCGTCGTCCTCGTCATCGGACTCAAGCAAAGCGACGGCCTGGGTCAGCGAACTTACGCCTGAAAGGGGCGCCACTGGAGCGCGACGATCAGTACTGCGCGATCGGGCCAGAACAGACAACGTCCTCTCGTCCAGATCAGTCGACTCATCGTCCGAGTCAACCATAAGACGAGAGCGCTTGGCGGGAGCCATCTTCTTCTTCGACGAGCTGGTCCGTTTGCGCTTCGCAGAACTCAAGATCGAGGAGACCGATCTCGAGGCCGTTGGCAGACGGGGTGGAGTAGACGCAGAAGCCGCTGCAGTGCTGATCACGGGCTGATCAGCACTATGGGCCGGCAAGGAAGCGACGGAGGACGCGGGTGATGGCGGGGCAGACTCGGGAGACTGTGGTGGTGTTCCAGACGGAGTAAAGGAGCTGATCAGCTCAGGAAGTCGTTGTAAAGCCGTCCGAACTGACTCCGAATCGGTGTTCGGGTTGGTCCACCTCTCCATAGTCTGCACCGCAACGTTCCTCAAGTCGGCGTTATGCTGGAGCCAGGCGCGATCATCGAGCTCTAGGGTTTCAAGTTTAACCCGAGCAAGATTAAGCTCGCGCCGGCAATCTTCAGCTTCCTTCCGACTCTCGCACAACCTTTTCTGTATGTCGGCGCGGCCGATGCGAGAATCGGAAAGTTGCTTTACCAGGAGCTGGACCTGCTCATCCGAGTAGCGCACCTCGACTTCCCGACGCTCTACGTCCTCGGCATTGCGGATCTTGTCGCGAAGCAGCTGATCACGGTCGAGACGGTGATCATCGAGCCGTTGTAGGTGATCCACCATTGGGCCCTTCATTGCCTCGATACGTTCATCGGGAAATAAACATGGAAAGTCATATACAGATCGCAGAAGAAGTAAATCGGATAAACATACCTTGATCGCGGATGGTAATAGTCAGCGAACCGATCAACGGCTGTAGAGAGGCGACGGTGTCCGAAGGCTTGGAGAGGCGCAGAGCAGCAAGGTCAGCTGATGGCTGATCACGTTCCATCGTCAGACTCTGAACGCGGTCAGTCATGTCTTGCAGGTCTTGGTCAAGTCGGTCGCGATCTAGCCGAAGAGTCGACAGCTGGCTAGCCAGATCAGCAGAATCATGTTCCAAGGTATCGGCAACGATCCGACGGTCGGATAACTCAGCGTTAAGTGCCCGATTGGTATCATATAGAGAAACCAACTCGGGAATTGCACTTCGGAGTTCCGACCGTAGTCGGCAAGCTTCCATGGACCCCAACGTGAGTGGACCCGATCCCTCCACTAGACGAGCGAGCTGTTCCAAGTAACGGACGGGGCGATCTGAAGAAGGCCGAGCGGGAAGATTCCAAGGCGGGCGATATGAAGTCATGGTCGTCGTAGGACGGATGAGACTGGTCATGATCGGTGCCGAAGCCGCGATCGGGGTGGTCGCTGGATCAGCCGAACTGGAAACGGGAGGCGAGGCAGTGATCGGACGGGCAGCCGAAGATGACGAAGAAGGAAGAGAAGATCGGCTCGAGTCAGCCATGATGATCGCCAAAGAGGAAATTTGGAAGTGAATGAGTCGAACTGCAGTCGTTGCGCGGCTGCAGTTAGTCTCAGGGGCGGCTGTGGTAAAGCGATCAGAAAATGTTGAGAATGAAGTGGACCACACATGGCCGTTGATTGGTGACGATGGAACACCCATCAACATAAGACGGTTGATGGGTGGGAAAGGCCGATCGCATTTACGATGAAAAGGTGGCGGACAACGGGTATTCGCGATGTGAAGAAATCAGCCAAGTACTGTCATTACGCCCAGTCCCAGACACTGATGGAACGGTGGAGATCACGATCATGATCATGATCACAATTACTAAGTGGAGTTCCCGTGGATATATAACGAGTTGGAAATACAGCAATTGGTGACATGACGTGTCAGGGACAGTCATCTAGCCGATCTACGAACCGTGTAGTTGTTGAAGTGGATTATGACACGAAGTTTCGGCCCGATCGGCCGAGCCAACTGATTATGCTCAAGATATGAAGATCAGATGTGGAATGAAATGGGGCATGTGGAATAGCGAGTTGTGTGAGTGATGATGACCGATGGATTTGTCCGAGGATGACGTGACAAGGCCCGATTAGGCCCGATCAGCCGAGATCAGTGTGATATGGTTGCCCCGACGGGGTATGAAGGTCGGAAGTATGGCTGAGCAGATGAATGAAGTCGTTGTGATGGTGACCCAGAGAGTTCCCGAGGTGATCAAGGGCTGATCGCCCTGATCACTGCCTGATCATCCGGCTGATCACTATGCCGATCGTGATCGGGGCTGATCAGTCTCTGATCGGCGTCCAGACGCGAAAGCAGTTGAAGTTCTCAGTCAAGTCGGGCTGGATATGAAGTGAACAAGTGTCAGAAGGGCAGATCTCAAGTGGTTTCCAAGTCGTTTATCGAAGATCGGGATGGGTTGAAGATCTTTACAGGAGTCGGGTCGTGATCAGGGCAGAAGTGGTACAGATCAGCTTGAAGGTGCAGCCAGGATGGGCAAGAGGGTGTTACGCAACCGTGCGACGAAGTAAATCGGTTCGAAGTAAAGGTCAGGCATGAGTTGATGTATGGTACACAGGTATAGGACATTGCATATATAATAACAGGTTTTGATTTTCCCCCTAAAGCAAAGAGTCGCTCCGCCACGTGTGCGGTCATTGGGAGCACAGGGTTGATTAGTCCCCTCTTGCTCAACTATTTCCCGGTTAAGACGCGCTTAGACGCATTTTGGCTTACCGGAAGGCCCCCGACGGGTTTGTTTTAGGTGATCGAACCTCACCCGCAACGCACACGTGTTTGGAACACGTTAATAATATTGGTAAAGGTTTTGTGGAGATAACGTTTGTGGATTACTGTGGAAGATCGTGGATTGATCGCGTTTTCTTGGTTTCGTTATATCTCTCTCTCATTGGCTGGCCTGATCAGACGAACTTTCCTGATCAGTGCCTAGATACTGAATAAGTATCGACCCCAACCCGTTCTCCGGTGAAGATTTCCACCCGAGGACACCCCCCGTCTCGAGAAGGTCATCCCCTCCGACCTGATTAAGATCATCGTTTTCGTCACCGAGTCCACCTGAGTGTAGTGACCCAGAAATTAACGGACTAATAATAGTGGACGCCCCCCCTGATTGGTTGAAATGTCGCCCTTCGCTGGATGCCCGGACCGGTCAATACAGGACGCGATCAGAGGGCCGCCGGATTCATCTACGAGCGGCCGAACGGCGCCAGGCCTGGAATCAGGCCGGATGAACGCGACGGAAGGCGTGGATAGTTGGGCTAGCGGGCTAAGCGGACGGAACGACCGCGGATGGCAGATGCAGTTGTGTACATGTTGTCAATTCCCGAATTTGGTATCTATCCAGTCCCAACCACTGACATGTCTCTTTGGCTAACCCCTGTAGTTGATTTCTCTTGATTCTAGTAGTGGGCGATAGTTTGGTCCACCGCTTACGTCCGGGCCTAACTTCCTCCATGCGAGCCATGCTGTCTTAAAGTTATCCTTAGGCACGATTAGCCACGTTGTGGCATCTTTCAACCTCTGAATTTTCACACCGGCCTCTTTTTGTGTGAAAATGAGAAGAGGAGATATCTTATTTCTTTGCACCGGTACCGCAGCAGTGAGTGTAATCACCCCCGATCAACGGGTACACAAGGTGAGATGAAGATATACATAGATCCTGACGCGCATGACGACCGGCCAGATGACCGGGAGGATCAGATCAGTCACCATAATGGTGATTTCATCTGATTCTGATGGCGGTCAGGATCAACGGAGTACCCCTCTCGATAGTTGGTCGTCCGGGCCAGTGGGTATCCGGATTCCGCCCAAGACTTCGGTCATGGATTTGGAAATCGGCTCCACCGCAATTGTGCTAAACCCGACTGAGGGAATGATATCTCTAGGAGTTACACTCTTCCAACCAGAAACGAGGAAACACGCAAATCAACGTTATTTGATAAGCGAGGAGTTTCAAGCGTGTTGCCAAAAGCTGTACGACTTCCATGAACAAGTACTGAAATCGGGAGATGTTACAAAACTCCCGTTGATATTAAAGTTTGAGAATGCGCACTACTCAGCCCTACTATGGGGAGCACGTACCAAGGCAGTAACACCGGGCGTAGACATGTGAGGTAGTTGTAGTGAAGATGATGATTTCGAGGATGAAGGAGTATCACATGAGGACAAAGGGAACAAATATAAGGATACGGGAAATGAAGAGGAAACAGGCACGCAAGGGGCAGAAGTTATAATAATGAAGGAAGAAGAAAGATCTAGCGGAGAATCCAATTCATTAATGATATTACCGGAAGATCCAGTCACCACCTATGGAAGCCAGTCCCCCTGGGATCCTGACGACTGGGAGGGGGCATTAAAGATATACTCCAGCGGTTGGCTGGGCCCACAATACATCACGGACTAAAATGCAAAATTCACCAGATCATCGCAACACAGGATCCACGAATGTGTGAGATCTTACACTCCACACAGACACTGTCGGACGGCTATCGTTGAATGAGCAATAAAACATTTTAGCACCGGATTTGTCAGATCCAGTCATTCGTTCATCATTAATGCAAACGTATCAGATTCCGGAACAGTGCTTCACCAGTGGTACCAAACATTTGGTGGGACCACCCGCCGGAACCGGAACTAAAATTTCTAGCTGGAGATCAGGACAACACTTTGAAGTATGTACCTTCGACGAGCTCTGGTTCCCAAGAAGATTACGATGAAACAGGACCCGATTTACCTGAAAAAAAAACGGCACTGTACGCAGACAGGGATAACAGGCCATCAGAGGACAATAGGCCCACCTCAAGGGGGCAACGGCGGTACGATTAATTTGGTCCAGCCTCGTGTACAACGAGAGTTGGTGGATGACTTCAACGCTTTAGAAGGTGAAACTGGACAGATGGTGGCTGTGAGTGCAGCCTGGAGAAATATTTGAAAAGTTTACGATTTTATTGGAGTATCAAATCAGCAATTAAGCTCCCAACTGAGCAATCATCTCAACAAGTATGGCTTAAAGCGGCCAAATATGAAGCGAGCCGTCTACTTCATTTCTTTAAGGACTTGCCCCTTACGCACAAAAGTTCGGGAATATTAAGTGAAGAAGTCCTGTTGGAGGTAACGAAGATCTGGGGAGAACAATGCTGGTTAGGGGATGGTGGATCTGGGCAAGCGTAACGATATTGAAAACATCCCAGCGACTTTGTTAGACACTTGGACCAACAAGTGGCGAATCCAGGGCATCGGATGGCAATAAAATTGGAAGCTCGCTGGAATGGATACGGAAAGTGAAATATGGCGGGAGTGCATTGGTAAAGTTGTGTTTGCCTAAAGAAGCAGCACGGCTAGCAAGGTCATCTGTTCTCACATTTATGCAGAACAACTAGCGACCTTGATAGGTGAAAATTATCACCCCAACGATTCAATTCTTATTCTGTTAACAATGGCATTTTTCAAGAAGTCCTAGTGGGCCGCTCTCCACCGCGGAAGTTGACGGCAACAGCTGAGGCGACCCCAAGTCGAGCGTCCTATGACTTTGCTGATGGATAACCAAGCCGCAGTCAAGATGAGGAAGAGCATGGAAGGAAGTTCGAAAATGAAACATGTGGATATACGTTTAAAGGACATTGTTTCTAAGCTAAAGGATAAAGAAATCAATGCAATTTTTACTCCAACACAAGACATGCTAGCGGACTTGCTCACCAAGGCATTGCCATATCCAAGATTGAACGAATTGCGCTTGAAAAGTGATGACAGAATTAGGAGTGTGAAGTATTACGGTACCATAATTTACTGTTATTATGTTGGTAACATAATGAGGGAAATTATGGTACTGCTTCGGGAGCGCCCTTTTGGAACACTTACGGTTTATCGCTATAGACGTATTGTCATCATCGGTTTCTCGACCACTGCGCCGGCACCATCGTTTTCTGTAAACCGATCACCCGCACGTTTTTGAACATGTATGTTGATTGCCGCGGGACCTCGCCACCAATCGCAATGCGCAGCACTCAATGGTGACCGACCTGCTTGAAGAAACTAAGAAGAAGGACCTAGGCATCTTGCTTCAAATTCGCCAGTAGTCGGTGGGCTTTTAAGTAGTTTGAAACAAGGTCCGCAGGATGAAACACCATTAGCACTTCTGCTCGATAATTGGTCAAATTGAAAACCACCATAACGTGTCGGCACGTTATTCAGAGCTGATCAAACGTGGTACAGGTAAAAAAAGGACCGGACTTGTTCATTAATCGAACATTGGTCGATGATGAACATGACACAAAGTGCACATCTGAGGTAGAGCGACGAACACTGTACTCGCTGACAAAAGAGACCCACAGCAGCTTGGCATGAGATGTGAGAACACGGTCCTTCTGGAGCTAATGTTAATGTGTGCAGTCCACTGTCGAGAGCCGGTCGCACTGGGGAAGGCTGTCACAGTTTCACCGTCACATCCTGGACCGGCTTCTCAGTCTCCGCGCTTGACCAGATTTTCGAACGCCCACCCATGACATCCAAAGTTCTTTCAATTGTTGCGAAGTATATTACCGTACTAAACCACAGGCGTATGATTGACCCTTGCTCTTGATATAGCTGCGCTACTGCGCCATGAATTTACCACAATCGCAAAATACATGTTTAACAAAATTGAGATACCCACCGACTTGCATTGATCGAGAAACAACGCGATATTGGTCTTGTCTTGCTGTGCTATGGTGATCGGAGAAAGGGGGTACGAGTATCATTCCCCGTGTATACGCATAACCACTTTTTCCTACATTAAGTTAAAACTCTTTTTTGCTGCAGAAACAGTCGAAATTCTGCGCACGTCACCATCATTTATTAGAGTACACTATACTCTATATCTTATTGACGATGGGTACATGAAACAAAATTGCTTCAATTATAAGCGCGTCGCCTATAAGATATTTTTGGTTAATTTTGAAAATCGGGTCTGAATTTTGGTTTGGTGATTCAATGTCAGCATGCGCTCCTTGTCGATCCATTTCCATGGAAGAAGTGAGTACAAAGCGCGGCTAGGTAAAGTTACTTTTCATCCGCTGGGAGACTACGTCGGGACAACCAGTTTCGACCATACATGGCGGCTATGAGACGTCGCCACGGCTAAAGAACTGCTCCTACAGGAAGGTCATTACAAAGAAGTATACGCAATTGCATTTCAAAAGGACGGCGCGCTCGTAGCAACTGGAGATTTGAATGGTAATGGACGGGTTTGGGGCTTGCGCTCCGGCAAGGCCATTTTAGCGCTGCAGGGGCATTCGAAGCAGATTTGTCGATGGATTTTGCTGTTAACGGTATTCAAATCGCATCAGGTAGCGACGATCGCAGCGTTCGTATCTGGACATGAGACAGAAAAAGTGCTCGTACATGCTCCCAGCTCACAGCAATTTGGTATGTGACGCTCACTTTTTCGCCCGGATCCAGTAAGTTGTTGCTGAGTGCGTCATACGACTCATCCTTCAAGTTGTGGAGAACACGCGACTGATAACTTATGACAACGTTGTGTGGACATGACGGCAAGGTCATGTCTGCTAACTTTGCTCCAGACGAGAAGCATATTGTGTCCAGCGGCTTCGATCGTACATTTAAGCTCTGGGCCCACAAGAATGAGTTCTAGTTAGGGCAGCCAAGTCATGGCTAACAAGTAGACATCACGTAGGTAGTAACACAATGACCTGACAACATAGAGCTCTGATGTTTTTCAAGTATCTTCGAAGAAACCCGTTGCATTTGATGAAGCCTAGCATTAGTAGCAAGACGTATAGCTCAGGCTTTACGCTGTCTTGTCATCAGACCTCAAGTTTACTGCTTGCTTTCCATTGTGTCGTCACGCATGGCGTGACGACACTATTTGGTCGATCGGGCATCTCAATTTTAGACAATCCTTCTAGTGTGTAACACATGAAAATCCCAAATGCCTTAAAACTGCTTCAAATATAGGAGCGTCGCCTATCGTCGTCTATAAGATATACTTCCTCTGTCCAGAAATATAAGGCCGTTTTTTCTAAAATTCATTTTTAAGCAGGGAGGGGTTATCTGAGGCTAGCTGATTGGACGTTTTGAATTGTTAGTCCATGCTGATTGGAGGAGTTTTTGTTTTATTCAAATCGGTTCAGCGGTTTTCGAGATATGGCCTTTAAAGTCGGACACTCCATGGGGTCCCGCGCTCTCAAAATGACGCAGACGTATCCGAAACACCGCAAGCACTGCAAAAACTTGCCAGCGGCCTAGGGCAAGAAGATACTCGCTTATATGTTCTAAGAATGCGTAATATTCTGCTGTCTAACGGTGTGACCAAGGATCTTACTCTAATATTTAACTTTCTCAGCGCGAGATACGTCGTTTTTGGGCATGAGCCCGCGTCAAGATGAATGTAGGTACAATTAACGATTGCGCGAGCGGTCGTCGTGGTCGCAGTGACCAAAAATTACGCGTTGATGCGGAATTCGTCGCGCCGCTCGCGCAAATCATCGTACTTATTTGCCTTTTTAATTGAACCAAAAATCGGACCTTAGCGAAGTATCTTTGAATTTATTAATCCTGGACACGCTTAACTGTAGGCGCGGCCATATATTTCTGGACAGTGGAAATACTTTAGAGTACAGATATACCTCACATTATTCACACCCATCATACATTATATCCTGCACAAATTAGTAATTCACAAATTAATAAATTTTATCAAGATGTTTGGACATTGTACACAGGTCCGGAGCGATTGGGCTCCAGCTGAGCATTTCGCTCTACCCCAAAGGCCCACAACGGTCACGAAGACTGTAAATATGGCCCACAATCGATTTGTGGAGGTAAAATCAGTCAATTCTTATAGGAAATTACTTAGTCACCGATTCGATAACCTTTTTGCAGTCTTACATCATACTAATACGTGAGGCTATATAATTGGCCAATACTGGTACTTATTTTTTATATCCTCGCAAATTCCACCATGTACCACGGTTTGAGTGAGGTATATCTGTATCTGATTTATGGTATAACATCTGTCATATCATACAAATTGTTATAACCAACACAAACTCTCAGCCAATCACAGTCGATCAGTTTTGGGTAAGGAAAGTCAATGTGACACATTTGAGTGGACATCGCGCAATTGTCAAATCGATGGCGCGCGGCCAAATGAAACACAGTGAAAACGGAGGCCACAGGGCACCTACATATTAACGATCTGGGAGGGATGGCAGTGTTAACCCCTTTCTGATCATCATGGTGACCTTCAAATTGCCCAGATTTGTCGTTTTGTCCGAAATCTATTGCCCATTTTCTTATTTAAACCTTTCAAAAACATTCCAAAACAAATCATCAGCATGTGCAGGCATTTATTGTTCCCGTGTGTGTCGGCTAAGACAGATGGTCTCAAACCCGCAGCCCAGCCCGCGGGTTGCGGGCTGGGTTGCGGGCTGTTTGGGTTAGCTAGCGTGTTGCACATTGCTGGCCAAGGAAGGAATTCGTCAGAAGGCGTGGATTCTCTTCTGGTAGGATATTATCTCATATTATCTCCTCCACTCTAAGAGGGTTTACTACATCATTCTACAAGAGGTGGATGTGGGGTGGGAAGCTACTTAAAGATTGAGCTGAAAAAAACTGCGAGGGTGGCTGAAGAATATGAAGGTTATACTAATCATAGATTGAGCTAATTGTCCAATCTGTGGTTTAGTAATTGAGGCAGCGAGCTCTTGGTAAAATACCTTATGCTGCAAGATGATTGCGTCTGCTTGCTACGGCAAAATGTTACAAATGTTAGTCGCCAAAATGCCAATGCACGCTCATAATCAACCGACCTCTGTAGTAAATGTTGGAAAATAGTCTTAGCGTAAAGTAGCAGGCACCAGCAATGTAGCGCCCGGTGCCTGCAATCCGGTTAGAAATTACTGGCGACCCTGTTTTTCCACTTAGCGTTCAAGTTAGTTGGTAGAGGTGCTCCGCCCCGCACTACCACCAGAAGTCAGTTGCTTGTGTTGTTGTAAGGTAAAAGATGATAATAAATGTATTATTAAGTTATTAAGTGCTAAATCGTACTTTATAACCTAAAATTTGTATGC
Organism: Sclerospora graminicola; assembly: GCA_001887855.2. Lineage (NCBI taxonomy): Eukaryota > Oomycota > Peronosporomycetes > Peronosporales > Peronosporaceae > Sclerospora > Sclerospora graminicola. The sequence continues at coordinate 9,126 of MIQA02005336.1, read as the reverse complement.
AGTGGTCCACGCTGTTTTGTTAACTTGGAATTTCATTTTCATCGAAAATCAACTCGTAATTCCAACACTCCTTCCAAAACTCCGGGACCTCCATGCAACCACATGCAATTTTCCACATCACCACAGGTAAGTAACTTCACTCCATACCATCCAGCTTAGTGATACCAACTAGTTCCATCCACAACCGATAAGAATCAATAAAGAAAAACTTAAATCAATCCAATCTGGTTTCGTAACTCTCCAATCCTCGCAGCGCTCAATGTTTTTGTCAGAAAATCAGCCACCATATCAGCACTCGAAACGTGCTCAGGTCTCATCCTGCCCTTCCTCGTGTAATCCTTCACGAACTTTAGCTTCACGTCGACGTGTTTCGTGCTCGCGGCACTCGCTTCACTTAACAATTGCTTGATTGCAGCCTGATTGTCTATCTTTAAGACAATCGGCGCCCGTGAATTTATTCCAATCTCGCCAAGCAATTCCCTTATTCCTAGCGCTTGTTTTCCACCGACAGCGGCAGCCACGAATTCTGCCTCGGCTGTCGAGAGCGCAACTGCACCTTGTTTCTTGCAGCTCCATCCTGCCACAATACCATTCACGTAAATTACGCTTGCGCTGATGCTCTTGCGGTCGGCCTTGTCAGCCGCAAAATCCGCGTCACTGTAGCTAACTATGCGCACAGGCATAGCTTCGCCATCATCATGTTTCAAATGTAACTTTAGAGTCTTTGTACCCTTGAGGTACCTCGCGACTCGTTTCGCCATCTTGAAGTCGAAAAACGTCGGTGCATGGCTCCTTCTGGTCACCTTATGCACCGCAAATGCAATATCCGGACGCGAGCACCGTGAGATCCATAGTAGACTGCCGACCAACGATTGAAATTCCCTAATCGTGGGGGTTTTTCCATCCTTGATCGCCGTCAAACGTGAGTCCGAACTTTCAGGAGCTTCTTCCTCCATGATCGGGGTCCTCACGATGTTCGCGTCCTTTAATCCATGTTTTTCCAACATTTCATTAATCGTTATCTCTTGGTCAATCCAATAACCGCTCTCCGGATCTCCTCCGATCCGCATACCCAAAAAAATTTCGACCTTTCCAAGGTCTTTCAATTCCAAAACTGCCATTTCCGCAAAGAAATTTTCAACCAAACTTTCATCAGTGGCGGTCACTAGTAGGTCGTCCACATAGACTCCCACTAGGACCGAACCACTGTCGTCATTTCGAACAAAAATGCAAGTGTCAGTGAGACACTGCATAAACTTTAGTTTCACCAGGGTGTCTCTTAGCAATTCGTACCAGAGACGCCCTGCCTGTTTCAATCCGTAAAGGTTCCTTTCCAACTTCAATACCACGTCGTTTTCGGTCTTCGCACCTAACTCCTCGAGTTTCTCCTTCGATACTTCCATGCCCTTGGGCACCTTTAAATGTATCTCGTAATTTTCTTCGGTCGACGCTTTCGGATAGGCACTGGGCACATCACCGTGCCGTGCAGGCACCTTCCAGATGATTGCCATAACCAAAATCATCTTAACATTATTTAGATCCAGTACAGTCGAGAACGTAAAGAAATAATCTTCGCCAAAAATTTGGCGATCGCCCCGGGCTACGAGCCGAGCCTTTCGGCGCTCAACAGTCCCGTCGGCCTTCAATTTAGTTTTATATACCCCCTTTGTGGGCAGGGGCTTCTTGTCATCTCTTTTTCGGACAACTTTCCAAGTTCCTAGCTCCTCCAAAGACCGTAACTCTGCATCTTCCGCTTCTTTCCACTCACGAGAAAACTTGCCCTTGTGGGCCTCGAAATAGCTCGTAGGGTCGGGTTCAGATGCCGCTGCACGGCTTTCGTCTGCACCCGACTCTACAGCCGCAAATGCACATAAAAGATTGCTTCCATGGTTACTTGTAACCGCCGGGGTCACTTCACCCGGTTCCTGTTCTGCCGAGGCACCTTCGGTATCGTCTCCTTCCGAGGTGCCTACCCGGTCCCGGGACTTTCCCTTTGCTTTTCCTTTCTGCCTCGATTTTTGAAGCGCTGCTGCCTTCGGTGTCGCCTTTATCTTGCGTCCCGATTTCCGCACCTCAGCCTGTTTTCGCTCCTTGGTACGCCCGGTGGACCCGTCTTCTTTAGTCTCTGCGATCTTCGAGCGCGTTTCACATACGGGTGCCCCTCCCTCGGGGTCACCCAATAGCTTCGCAATTTGCTGGTTCGCAGCGTCACTCAGGGTTTCAATCTGGGTGACGTGTCTTGTGGTCGTTACGACCCGATCCTTCAGTAGCAAAACCTTGTACCCCTTCGTTTCGTCGTTTTTTCCCAGAATCAAGCCTCTTTCGGCGTGCTTCGCAAGCGACTTCGATCGCGGATCCCTGTACACCATGCACGGGGATCCAAAAACCACGATATCTCCAATATTTGTTGGTTTTTTCGTAAGAACTTGGATCGGGGGTGCCCTTCCAGGATTTGCTCTGGTCGGACTGCGGTTGAGTATGTACGTGGCATACTCCGCCGCCTCCGTCCAGAAAACTAAGGGCACACCCGACCCAAAGATCATGCACCGGACCATGTTAAAAATGGTCCGGTTCATCCGTTCGGCCTTGCCGTTTGACGCCGGTGTGCCTGCCTCGGTGACTTGACGCCGCACACCCGTCTGCTTGCAGAACAAATCAACCGTGCGATATTCTCCTCCGCCGTCAGTGCGCAGGACGTGGATGCGGCAGTCGAATTCTCGTTCAAACCAACACAAGAAGTGTTCAAACATTTTTGCGGCACAATCTTTCGTTCGTGCTGCAAAAACCCGCACGTAAATACTGTAGTGATCCACAAACACTACGAGGAATCTGTTTCCACGCCGATCGCGTGGGGTTATTGGGCCTTTCAAATCACTGCATATCACCCCACCCACGCGATCGATCGGTGAGTGCCTTCCGGAATCTTGTTTTGGTTGTTTAGTTTTGTATCCCTTGACCTCTGCACAGGTCAGGCAATTAGGACGTGAGTGGTCCGTAATTCTAATGCCTGACCTCGGGTCTCGGGCCAATTTTTCAACTGCGTCGTAAGAAATATGCCCGAGCCGTGCATGGAAGTGATGTAGGGTGCCTTCTTGCACTTCGTCTCCTACATCACTTTGGGCTACGTTCATAACCATGTTTGTAAACGTTTTACTGCAATTTAATGGTTTGTCTGCACGCAGATGAGCCACAAAAACAGAACCATAAACTTCAATATCAAACAAAACTTGGTTTCGAAAAACTAACTCCATTCTTTTTCCGTTATCTCTTAAGATGCAGCCTTTCTTTCGTAAGCAACCCAAAGATATGAGATTTTTCGCCAGTTTCGGCGCAAAGTAAACCTCAGTAAGCGTAATCTTGACGCTTCTTGTAGTAGCATCACTTGCGCGCAGTGTGACTTGTCCAACTTTAGTCACTTGTAGCGACCCACCGTCTGGAAGGGTTAATGCGTCTTCCTGACCGCATTCACGCGCATCCTCCAGAAGACTTTCGTCTGAAACTAGGTGGCGACTCGCCCCACTGTCCACAATCCACAAATCATCACCGAAAACTGCTTTTTCGGCATCTTCTTCCGCGCTTTCGCTCGTAGACAGCACAAAACGTCTTTTGTTATCCTTGGGGCCCTGCCGCCCGCGTCTTTCGTTCCTGTGATGGCCCTTCTTGGGCTCTTGTTGCGGGCAATTTCGTTTTATGTGCCCTTCGAGCCCACAACCATAACAGACACGTTTGCCACCCTGCTCATTTATCGAGTTTACCGCGGGTCGTCCAAAACCCGGTCGCTTAAGCTTGTAAGCGTCATCGACCAGTTCTTGCACCCAGGATATCAATTCCTGGGCGTGCTGCAGGTGGTCTTGTCTTTGCGGATTGTACCGCACCATCAACGCAATTTTCAACCTTGGGGCCGCAAACTTAACAATATTTTCCACAATTAAGCGTTCGTTCGAATCACTTTCACGGGCCAACGCAACCAGGTACAGGAAATGCTCTGTCCAGGACCTTTTTGGGTCCTTTTCGGCCGCGAAAAGCTGTGCTGCCTGATAGTGCGAGATGTTCACTTTGAACGCACTCAGCATTTGCTCCAGCACGAAATAAAGATTCGGCGACGCTTGCAACCAGGTACCAATGTTAGCCTGGAAATACTTGAGAGCAACACCTTCCAGGTGCTCTCCCAACTTGTTGACCTTTAAACGGTCGTTCCATACGAAACCGGAAGCAATTTCGGCTATCTCCAGGGCTTCGATAAAGAGATACGCCCACTTCTTGAACCCCGACCCTAGGCCTGGGTAAATTTCAATTCCAGAGAAATTTTGGCAGCTTAACCTTGGGATTTTAACCCCGTTCGTGGTTGCCACCGGGTTGCCATCTAAATTTACGGGTATACCCACGCCTGCTGCCATTCCCGGCACTCCTGCCCCGGCTGCCATTCCCGGCACGTTTATTCCCGGCGCCTGCATCGGTGGTGAGGCCTCTTCACCGCCCCTTATACCACCCCCGCGCCCAATACCTTCTTCACCACCGAGGTCGTTCAGGGTCATTTTCATCCCGAACGGCCCGTGGTTTTTCAGGGTGTCCCGAAAAGCACTCGCGTATTCAGAGCCCTTGTTGGACCCTGGCGACGTGCTGGGAGCCGAACCCTGCGACCGCGCCTCTTCTACTGCCTCGAGGCGCCGGTCCATGCGTTTTAGATATTCCAGAATCGTATCCATATTCGTATCGGCCTTTTTGGCCTTTTCTTCATCCATCTTTTAGTATTAACCAGTGAGAAACTTAAAATCAGCAGAGAAACCTGCTCGTAGTCGTAACAACAGGAAACAATCCACACGAGAAAACCAAAATAGTCTCCAGTAATCGAAACAAAAACGTAAACTTTGAACGAGATAGAAAACTCCACAAACAATTCACTTTCGGTAGTTTCAAAATGCGGTCAGAGCCCGTGGTTCCTGGGGCTCATAACCTGTAGGAAAAGTGGTTTTTAGCGTAAAGTAGCAGGCACCAGCAATGTAGCGCCCGGTGCCTGCAATCCGGTCAGAAATTACTGGCGACCCTGTTTTTCTACTTAGCGTTTAGATCAGTTGGTAGAGGCGCTCCGCACCGCACTACCACCAGAAGTCAGTCGCTTGTGTTGTTGTGAGTAAAAGATGTAATAAATGTATTATTAAGTTATTAAGTGCTAATTCGTACTTTGTAACCTAAATTTTGTATGCAGTGGTCCACGCTGTTTTGTTAACTTGGAATTTCATTTTCATCGAAAATCAACTCGTAATTCCAACAAAAAGTCGCACGCAAATGGTGCTAGAGTTTGCAGGGGGAGTCTATATCCAACTCGCATTTTGGCTAAATCCAACTTTTGAGTCATCAAGGGTTAGGGTTGCACCAAAACCCGTACCTACATTTGTACCCGTTACATGGTACACGCTATTACTGAACCAGGCCATACTTTGCACGATTGGCAAGCTCTTCGTGTCGGCGGCGAGTTTACTCCAGGATTGTTGCCTTAATGACAATACAAAAGAAAGCAGAGGCAAGAGCAGTGCTCTGATTAAAACTAAACGTATTTTCAGAATCATATCAAATAACTGTATTGCATCTTCTGCGAAGGTGTTTCGAAGTAAGTAAATGAGCAGGTTCAGCTTTTAGGGCGTCGACGATACGCCAGGTACGATCGATAGAGATCTTTTAATATAACTACAAGAAAGAAGCCGTCGTTGATTGATGTATTGTTTTAGTATTTCTAACACAAGGTGATTGGGTCAGTGTCTACCTCGTACTATGCTCGGCAATGCAAAATATGTACGGTAAGATTTCATTTTAGCAAGATTTCTTCTCGTTTTGTAGCTTCTCAATTTTATCGTTTCGTGTAGATACTCGACTCGCTCGTTGTGTTTAAATAGAGAAGAATTGCATCCCTTGGGAATGTTTACTTGTGCAAGAAGTAAACATTCACAAAGGAATACACGAAGAATTGCATCCGTTGTGAATGTTTACTTCTTACTAAACATTCCCATATCTTCTCTCTTTAAACACAACGAACGAGTCAAGTATCTACACGAAACGATAAACTTAGAGAAACATAATGAGCAACGTGTAAAAAGTGAAGACATCATCAATTTTTTGGGTGGAACTACACTTTTTTGGCCCTAACCATTTTTGGCAACCCTAGCAAATGTTTGGGTAAAATTACCCTTTTCTGGTCCGACCCATTTTTGGCGTCCCTAACCATTGATGACTTGCATTTAGCCAAAATGCGACTTGGATATAGACTTCCCCGAGTTTGCACGTCCTTACATGTTTAAGTTGAATTACACTAAACGAACACGGCCTACCAGTTTAAATCTATAATATAGCTATCTCATTGGGCCAATGCGGCAACAGCACTATACCGTTCTTGATAGCGGAACAAAATGCGGCGATTGAAACCCATATCAGCGCCCACATTGGTACTGAGACTGGTACGTCTTATTATTGGAAACTGTAGCTTGTGCCGATGTACTTCGCGTTGAATTGAAAATGTGAAGAATCCGTTTGAACGCGGCTTGAAGTCTTTTCGTCGTCCACCTTAAAGAATCCCGCGATGAGCTCCTGCAATGGACAGCCACGCACTCGACAGGATTGCAATTTATGTGGCTTGCATAAGTTAATACGCATGGCAAGTTTAAGGAAAAATAGGTCCAGTTTATTAGCGCGCGCCTCGAGTTTGTGTTGCGTAAGTATCAAGTGCTTTTTGGGAAACTTGTCCTGCTCAAAGCCAGCAAGAAAATGAATGTGTTCCGAACATGAGCTTTGGGCGCCATTGTCAGCTAAAATCTTGCTGAGCTCGAGCCACAATTCTCGAATTTCGCTGTACCGCTTCGCCACATTCCAATGGCCATTACCGCAAGTCACTTGAAGCAGATAAAGCCACGTGCCATCAACCGAGAGTCGAAGCTCGTTCACTTTAACTTGTAAGGTGCTCAAATCTGTTAAATTTTGCGTTGAAACGTCGATAGACACGCCTTTGGATGGAGTATTAGTCACCATTACGAAACTAGGAAGTGACGCTTCAGTTTAGAAGAATATTATGGAATGAGGTCGTGAATAATGTTAACTAGTTACCAATTGTTTAAGTTTGCCAAAGACGGGACAGGTTAACCGAGCTGTAGGGATGGGCGGAAATTGCAGCGACAAACCACATCTTCAAGGTAAAACATGCGATGTATCAATCATTCTCAAGCTCCGATAAACCTCCACCGATTAACTTCATCCGATTGAACGGATTATTATCCAGTTTATGGGAGCAACGGAAGTTAAGCATATTGGTATTTTCATTCAATCCGTAGAGAGAGAAATATAGACGTTGAATACGTTTCAGCTCATCTAGCAGTTCTGACCACTACACCAAGCATCGCGTAACCGTCTGCCTATTTAAGAGCTACAACCTTCGATGAAACTCTATGATGTCCAGTTGGCCCCTATGGTCACCAATCTGGCGTGTCGAAATCATGCAGGCCGAGACCTTCCATTATCCCACTGTACACAGTGTTCGATCATCGAAGTCGTATACCGTTCAGCTGCAACGGTAAGGGTGACAGACAACAAGCTGGGAGATGTTATTCGCACCCCCCCCTACAGGATATCCGGACCCCCCCCTGTACCGTAAGACAGGTACAGTGTACCTTCCGGACCAGGTGTGTATTTAATGAGCTCGAAATTTGCTAATTGCAGAGATGGCAGCGCACGTTAAAAACCGCTCATACGCTCCGACTCAATGACCTTAACGAACGGTAAGAGATACGTGACGGTGTCGACGTCAGCGCGATCGGTGACGGACTGCTGATCGTAGTGCAATAGCTTTAATGCGCGTATCATGGGCGATTGCGCAGACGCAGAAATCTCCAATCGGCACTGGGGCGTTCACGCGCATCACTTGTGGATCTCGGCTTCATCTTGACGGAGTACATGCAAAACGAGTATGGCTTGATGTAGTAATTCGTGCTCTGTTGTTTGCTGCCATTATTGTGGTGGTCGGGGTTTGTGTGGCTGAGTACAAAACTGCCTGTCTTCTTCTTCCACCATGTCACGGGAAACAAAAGTAATGCATAGCTAATTGGAGCCAATCTGACAGCTGAAGGCCGCACTTACGTCGCGCCTAATTTTTTCTATCAAGTGCGATGCTCTGTTATAACGGAACTTTCTGTGCAAGTGCAAATGGCGATCAAACAAATCCGAGACGTCGTCAGCAGGGATGCGTCGAAGTTTGCTGGAGGTTACCACTTCCTGTCCCACTCTACCGGTGCATCAATAGCTCGGGGCATCATTGAAGAGATGGATGACCACAACGTCCACTCATTCAATAGCCTCGCAGGCGATGGCAACGGTAGTTTTTATGGACCACAGGCATCACCTTTTCATGAAGCTCTTAGGTCCATATGCCATCGACGCAAAAGTCTTTGACTTTGCTAAGTATGAAGCAGACTCCACGACCTGAAGGGGTAAATTTTAGCATGACTTTACCCATCTGGTAATCACGAATAAAGATTTACCCCAAAGCAAGAGCTCCACAGACGACCACCACTTGAAGATGCAGCACTGACCAATTGGATGACCATTAATCCATTCTTTCCCAAAGTGAATAACCTCGAGTATTGCGCTACGGACGCTATGTGTAAAGCTGATCAGATTCGCCGCAAAACCAACTTCGCTCGCCTTAAAGCTGCACACTTCATGGCTTCGCCGCAAGACGACCTACAGTCACCATGGCAAACATTCGTGCTGGGCAAATACTTGACATGGAGACGAAATTCAGCGATCTAAAAATCGTTGACTGAGGAGTATATGTAAGATTTGTATGGTCTGAAGACGCTAGATACTGGTGGCAGCCTCCACCTCCATGTGGTTGCTAACGTTCCGCACAATTGCTGGCTCTTTGACTACACCTCGTTGGAATGTAACTAGGTAGCTAAAAATCTCACTTGCATGGTAACGATGATTACGGTTAGAAAGTGGGTTTCATTCATAATATAAGTTGTCACTTACCCAAAACTATTGGCAAGATAAGCATACTGGATAGAGCAAACGGTCTGCATTGTAGTCGATAATGACATGGACGTTGGCAGCAAATGTCTCGCCATACATGAACATTTGGCTTAT
>MIQA02005335.1:0-17199 GCA_001887855.2 Sclerospora graminicola | reverse complement strand
TGTTAAACTAGATCGCTCGCCAGACTGGAATTTGGTTCGAGCCGAGGGGTCTAGTGTTAGTATCTATGCATATGTCGGTAAGGACGATAATCATGAAGCAAAGCAAAGCGTCACCGATAATACATGTAAGTTTGACGATTACGTCATCTGGTCCCCGGGCAGCACGGCTGACCCCTTCCTGGTGAGCAGTATACGGACGGACGAATATTCTCGGTCTGAAGTGCTTATGGAATTGAATCTGCTACCTGGACGTAGGACATCCGGGTGTAAGATGATCGGAACGACTAGCCTTGCTGACCAATCCGTTTCAGCGTCTTCCTGGTCAGCACCGCGGTACAAGAGCAGCAACTCGTCTTCATCCACTTCGTCTTCCAGAGCAATCTTAAGGCACTCCTCAACTTGCTCTGAACTCTTTTTTTCGTTTTCTCTCCTTTCAAATACGCCTCGGGGCTCAAAATCCACTCTTTTTTGTCCTGTGCCTTAAAGGTTCGTCCGGCCCCCAACTCCTTCTTTCATCACGCCAGTGGCTAGCGGTCGTCGAACGACGCCTCTGTGACCGAGTAACAGCATTCACCTGGCCACTTTGCCAGTATCTGCAGCCCGGATAAAATTCGGGTAAGCAATTCACCTCTGCCAATTCCGCTAACATAGCTGAATCCAAAACCGTAACTCCAATCTGGTCCCGCATGGCCAAGGTTTCCAGATAATATGCACATCTATTCCATTCACCTTTAGCGTGCAACATCTCATACTCCGGCCATCTCTTCAAAACTGTCATAACACGGTCGTTCAACATTCTCAACCTGAGGGCCTTACAATCATTTCTTCAGTATTTTGACTGACCACTAAATAGCAATCGTAACAAATGATAATCCGCCCCTGTGTCTGGTTGGTCAGCGGCTCGAGCGATAGCAGCAGTCCACGATATTCAGCCTCGTTCGCGATTACGTTAGGCGTCCAAATAGAGGCGCCGGCACCACCTCCCACTCGCGCAGCTTCCACAATATGACAATGTAAGCACCCACTCCCATCTTGACACTGGCTGACCCATTGAAAATCAACACATTAATTCTTCTGCTGTGTCTACCGTCGGCGGCGGAAGTGTGAAAGAGTGACGTTGATGCTTCCTCGGGGCTGTCGCAATCAATGTTTCTTCCAGCTCTGTCCTCGGAGTGATGCTGGCTTCTAGTGTCCCTAGATTTTCTTCTTTTCCTTATGTGCATTTGAAAACCTCCAAAGGACAAAAGTGCAGCCCATCTGCCAAGCCGATCATTACTTTCATTAGCAGTGAGGAGCCAAGACACGGTCGACCGCCTCGACAGCACCTTAATCGACCGGGACACCAACATTGTATAGCACAAATCCAAGCCACGTAGCAAAGCCGCCAATGAGAAGACGGAATTGCTGACCCCAGCGGACGACTGGCCCACCTATCTAAATCCGGCCAGGTTCGATGACCATATGACAAGGACAAAGGTTCGCATTTGGAAGGCTAAAGGCAAAAATGGCAACCACACCGATCCGAATCTTTTGATCCCGAGAAATTACCGGTGGTTATAATTTATGCCACCAAGTGGGCCATGTTAGGTGCCCTGGCACAAGACCACGATGTGTATATACCGCCATGCGATGTTCATCAGCTGAACCCTAAAGGTCCATAAAGTGACTTAATGGGCTGATGGATAAGGAAGTTTTCAAAATGGTTGACCTGCCCTGTACATTTCCCTGTCGATCCAGCTCCCGCGACTTATGGTAGTCCAATTCCCAGAATACATACAGCACCACCGCATAAACTTCAAAGTCTTCGATCAAGCAGCTATAGTAATTCAGGCTGCCTAAGAAAGATTGCATAGCCTTCAATGACCCCGGGAAGGGTAATTTGCTTAGAGACTCCAAATCTTTCGTGACGACAGCCGAGATTGTTGTGGTGTAGTCGCTCTCAGAAATTCTTCCTGAGATGCGAACACCCACGGGGGGGCCCGATGACTGACTGTTGGTACTCCGTCCATCCGATTCATGAACCAATCCGGCATCCGCCCGGCTGGATCGGTCACTTCCATCACCCTGGTCGTGACGATTTGGATGATCCATGTTCGAAAAGCTCACCTTGTGTACCCGTCAGCACTGGCGGTTGCGCTCTCTTGATAGACCCTAGGGCGGAAAGTGTAAAGTCTGTCGAATAAGGAGACGAGGGTTAGGACTAGGGGTAGCTCCTTAGGTGGAAATCTTTACTGGGGAGCTCGATTGGCAATATACTTGAAGTTTGTATACTGCGGGGGCTGGACCGAGAATATCGATCGGCCAGCTGAAACCAATGACAATAAAGGGGTAAATCCAAACGTGTACGTAAAGGGGAATCCAAATATAACTCCACAATCTTCCACAGTAGGCCAAAACGTTACCAGACTTTCCAATACTAGATATAACGGTGTTCAAAACACAGGCGACTTAACAGTAAGTATACACGATGCAGCGACTCTGGTTCGGGGGACTTCCGGTGGGTTACTTTAACCTTCCCCGGGCAAACCAATAGCAGCAAGAGGGGAGCCCTCTGCTGTGAACCAATGAAAGCGACTTGTGTCCAAGAAAGCGAAACTTATACTGATTTTTATCCCTATATCAAATACAACCTTTTGTGGAACCTACCCCAAATAGTCCGGCTGGATAGTTATGTGTCTTACCTGAAGTGGTCAGTTAGATGCTCTTTTGTGTACTGTACACCAAACCCAGCCGGATCGGCCGGATGGTCATCCATCTAAGCTCACTTGACCGCTGGCGTTAGCATTTCCTTGGCAGCTCCACGTCCGACCCTGGCACCTCATCCGTCCTCTAAGAAATTCAACCACCTTCAGGACCCTTCGCCCATACACCTTCCGAACAATCCGCCCTTCGGTCGACCACTGTCTGAGGTCATCCGGTTCACCTGGTTCGCTAGACCAACTACTCACATCTCGACCACACCCTTCTGGACCGATTCCAGGCCTGGCACCTTCCTGCCGCTTGTAGATACGCTCGGCGACTGCCATCCGGCATCTACGCCCTTGGTCTTCATTTTGCCTCAATCAGAAGGCGCCCTCAGGAAAGTATTTCACACCTTCCCGTTAATTAATTCAAAAGTCTTTTTACCCCATTGTGACGGCACCATCACTGGTTACAGAGATCAGCTTGGCCAGCTCAGCTGGAACGGGCATATTCTCGATCACGTAAAGCACGTTTTTGGTTAGTGCATGTCGTGTGGCTGGCATCTCCCATGGGGAAAGCCATCAGGTGACGTTGTGAATCCGGCAATCGAGCTCAAACGATAGACGCACCTCGAGGTAACCCTCCACTCTGTGCGTTGCACCGTCAACAAGAATGCTGGAGCCCCAGACCGAGTCGAGCACCTCGCGGATTGCACTTAGATTGAGAGAAACAACACGGCAAACATCACGACCAACGGACCTTTCTGACGGTCGACCGAGTCTTGCACTTCATAGTGCTTTCTCAAAATCCCGCGCGACACGCTCTACCACAGTCTCGAACTGCTTGATGTCTTGGATCGAAAGCACGTACTCATCGTCTGAGAGCCGGGCAACTGATCGAGGTGTGTAGCCTCGTTGATGTTGTTGGTATCGTCTTGATTGGTCACGGGGTGAAGAAACCGAGTGATGATGTCAACGACATCCGCCGGGATCTTGGCAGTGAGGGACGAGGATGTCGTGAGCGGTACGTTCGGGAGAAAGAAAGCCTTCCTTTTCTCATTTGCGAGGACCGCGAACTCAGCATACTTCGACGGGTGCTTAGAGCACAGATGCACCAAAATATTATCGCGGCTGAACGAGAGTCTGAACGTCTTCACACCAGTTTGTTTCCCCTTCTCTGAGGGGAAAGGATGTTGCAGAACGAAGGGGTCGCGTCGTTGGTCTTCGCCTCGCGACCGAACGCCTCACAGAACATGCAGCGAGCCTCCACAACCTCCGTCCCATCATAGACTGGACACATCCCCAAATCTTCTCGGTACTTTGGCAGCCATCGATCGCAAACCTGGCGCTGTATCGGGGATCAAAGCGGAGCTGGACGAGAGCCGTGTTGACGGTCTTCACGCGTGCAGTGCGCTTTTCTGCTTCTTTTTGGTAAGGGAGCGATTTGAAGGTGCCATCGTAGGAAGTTGAACGGAGGGTTGGCACGCCAAATAGTGTCTGCTGAACGGTATGGAGACTACACCGAGCGGAGCTAAGCCGTAAACGGTTGTGTTTGGCACACTCATAGAGCCTTTGTTATGGGTTGATATGGATGTTGACGCGGTTGGGCGCCAAGACTGTGAGATTTGGTGTGGTGGGTAATTAGGCATTTTCAAATTCTAGAACTAGGCACTCTGTACTTTCTCTTGTATCGAAACCTAGTTGCCGAGGTCTGTCTATACATGAACATTTCGCTTATACTGTCGCACCACATACGCAATGCCATGATACTAAAAAGGATAAAACATAAATAGTTCATTTTTCACCGTCTTTCCCTATGGCACTTTCGAGCAATGCACCTGTCTAAAACGCTAGAATCTTATTATCAGGTTAAAGAAAATGTCAGCAAAATACAGTCACACCTCCTTATGTGAAGCACTCACGACCAAAGAAAATTCGAGTGGTCCAGATATTAAAACGCCATCTATGGGGGGATGAGATGTGGTGAAGCGACTTGGGAGTTAAGGGGCTAATAAGAAGGGAATGCATTCACCTAATTGGTAGAAATGTTGGTCCCAGCCAGATGCCTGGATCGGCCACCATAGGACGCAGGCTGGTAGCTGCCGGTGTATCCACAAGCGGCAGGACGGTGCAAGGCATGGAATCGAGCCAGATGGGCGTGACCAAGGGACTAGTAATCGGGCTAGCCAGAAGCGGGCCGTCCGGATCAGGTGGGCCGGATGGCCGTCGATGGTGGATGACCAAGGGGCGGATTGTCTAAAGGATGTGCGTGCGAAGGAGCCTGAGGAAGGATAGGCTCTTGTAGTAGACGGGTGGGACGCCGGAGGTGGATGCTTGGCCGCTAACGAAGAGTCGACGTCAGTAGCCAGGTTGGCCTAGATGGATGGCTATGCAGGTCGAGCTGGATATTTGGTGTACGGTACATGAAGGAGTAGTAGTAGTGATAGTAGTAGTAGTGATAGTAGTAGTAAAATGTAGCTCTAATTAGTCTTAACTATTAGCTACTATAAACATGTGCATTCTAGAATGTAGTCTAGGCTCAGACTTGGTGGGTGTGGTACTGTCTCGTAACACCTACAATTGATCTTGGTCGATACTTGGGAAATGGATATCTGGTGCTGGAAGATATTCGAAGACGCACTGTGAACTTATACGTAGTCTGATACCGTCTTCCCGAGTTGAGTATGATCTTGCCTCATATTCTGCTACTGCTGCGACTTGTGTTCTGCAATTGTTCCATATTGTCTCGAGATGGTCAAACGCATCTCTCAATATGCCTTGGAAAATCGTTTGATTCCGAAGCTGCCATAGCCACGCAACACCGATCCCGCACAGGCCATTCCATAATCTCTGAAAAACCGCTGCATAGGTATCGTCGTACCACCCATGTTTATGCATCATTGCCTCCTTAATTCGTGATCCTTTTGGGGGGGCCGTACGGGACACCACCGCTGTTTCGAATAGAGATAACTCCGTATCTGATAGCATAACTTCTCGCCATTGCTGGATTAGCCGCCGCCAGAAAGCTTTCGCTCGTTTGCATTCCCATAGGATGTGACTGATATCCGTCCTAGTGGGTGTGCAGGTATGATCCAGTTCACAACGTCGATCGGAGGCCGGCCGAATATGATATGTATTTAAGTGCATAGTTACCGCCCTGAATTGCACCCAAACCTGATAATTGGTTAGCATATTGTCATGGTCCCATACCTTATTCAACTCCACATCTTGTAAGCCAGTCCACCAGGAACTCGTCATGCATCTGGTCTTCCAATTCTCTAGCACATTTGGTAATTGTGGTGCTATCCCGTGAAAATACCGTTTCCGGAAAACTCTTCGTAATTTCTGCCATATCTTACGAATCGGCGTCTTATCTTCTACCGACCATCCTATCAGGTGCAGATCCGGATGGGGTTGCAATACTACGCATTCATCCTGAAATGAGGAATATTCAGCTGTGTCCCGAAGTGTACTCGATGTCACTCTCCAGATTATGCCATCCGCTTGTTGTGATAATGTGCATGAATCGTCGCTATTCGTCGCCACTCCCCTGACTTTCCCGGGAGAAATTAGTGTCCACTCAAAAGAATCGAAACAGGCAAGTCCTCTATCCAGTTGTATTGGTGCCCTGTCTCCAATCTTTTGACCAATTTTCACTCTCGGTGAAGCTAGAATTATGGCACTTAGCCATCTTCCAATTTTGCGCAAGTATGTGATTTATCATCTACTCCCTTAACCTGCCACATAAACGTTGTTCTCGTTAGTCTGACTATACCTAAATCTCTGATAGACATAATTGGGATGTGCTCATATTTCCGTGGAACAAGTACTGTCGCTTGCGCTTCTTGTATCCAAGGATTAGAGCTCCACCTGTATGCTCCCCAGAAAGGAAGCATGGAGCCTGGAAGCAAGTCGTGATAAGGATACTCATCAATGGCAATCGTGATACTGAATACATCTGAGTGACATAATCCTTGACTTTTTACTGCCAGGCTATTTTCCATGTTGCGTATCACCTTCGGTAATATCGTTTTAGTATACCGCTGCAACTGTTCATTCTGGTCCGAGTCCGGTCCAAGCCATTCCATTATTGTTCGTCCAACAGTCCGGGTTTTGGTTCCTCTTACTGGCTTCCCTGCTTGACACACTTTATATCCAGTCATCGGTGAGATCCATGGCCCTGCTGAATAATCGGAGCCAATCCCGTGTAGGTCTAACCACGCTTGTTGATAGCTGTCTCTCGCAGCTATCAACCATTGATGAGCCAATTTAATCTTTGGACCTGTAAAGCCACCGGTATCGATATTAAACCTACTCCTCCCGCAGCGTGCGGTAAGAGAAAGGTCGGTGAGATCTTATGGCGTTCGTTCTCGCCAATGGTGCTGTTTCTCCATATAAATGCTTTCTGGATATGGACTAATTCTTGTAATACTTCCCCGGGCGGATCAAACACCCGGGCTGTAAATAACAAAGACGGAATTGAACTCTCTCCATAAAGGCCGTACCACATTCTGTTGCTGTTGCTAAACGTCTTTTGATCCCTTAAATTCGTAGTGCCTAGTTTACACTGCGTAAATTCGCCCATCCAAAATGATAACCTAAATATCGAATGGTTTCTCCTTCCGGTATTACCGGTAAGGTGTACCACTTTTTTGGTACAAATTCCGAATTTAGGAAGAGAAAATGACTTTTGGCTGGTTGGATATGCAGACCTGAGAGGTCTCCGAATCTCCGCACAATTTCTAGAGCTACGGGTGCTTGCTCCGCATGTCGGACAAATATCGTCGAGTCATCCACAAATGCTGAGAATCGATGTTGTACCGAGCTATCACATTTTAGAGGGCTTACCCCTGTTAACTTTTGTTCCTGTAATAACGCCAAGGCCAGTGGCTCCACTGCTATGATGAATAGTAGGGGTGCTAACGGACAACCCTGGCGGATGCCTGATCTCACTTCTAAGGGCGTCGAAAAGCTATTATTTTCCATGAATTCCGCTGTTGTCCCAGCATGAATTCTGTTCAATAAAACAATCAGAGAACCCGAATAAGCTGAGTACGGTATATAGGAATTTCCGGTCCACCGTATCGTAAGCTTTGCTGAAGTCGAGAGCCGCTGATTCCTTACGCAAATCTTTATATGTCTCAAAAGTCGCCTGCATCATTATTACAGCATTATCCATTCTTCTACCGGCAACGAACCCTTGTTGGGTGTCTCCAATGAGCTGTCCGAGGAAAGACCGAAGTCGACGGGCCATTATTTTGGCAAATAGTTTATATCCTGTTGTTAAGAGCGAGATTGGCCGATAGTCAAGAGCGTCACTGGAGTCGCATTTTTTTCTAAGCGGTATGACTACCGCCTTCAAGAACGACTTAGGTGGGTTTGCTCCAGCTAGTATCTCATTAAAAATTCGCGTTAAGGGTCCGATGAGAACGTCCGCGAAATCTTTATAGAAATCGTTTCTCAATCCGTCATGTTCGGCTGCTTTTCTACGAGCTATACCCCTGATTGCCCATGTGACATCTTTCTCGAGAATGTCTTCCATTAACATCATGTTTTGTGTCGCAGTTACCATTCTATCACTTGGTACTTTCAAAAATTGACACACGTCACTCATCAATCGGGAGGTTTTGACGACCCGGTGACTACAGCTTAGGATATTTCTCCAAGTGGCTGCGAAACGATCTGGAATGGAGAGTGAGGTCTCGAAGGCCGGACCCGATGTCGCTTGTATTCTAGTCACTGTCTGATTACGTTCCCAAATGGATGTTCGTTTAAATAACCACCGAACATCTGCTGCAGATCTGTGTAAACGTAGTCCCCTGCGGAAGGACCGTTCTTTACCCATGTCGTCCGCTAAGGCCTGAACAATGTGTTTGCGAAGAGTCGCATTATCCCGAGCTGCTCGCTGCAAATGCCGCACCCGTTTGCGTCTTCGTCTCGCTACCTTCCGTCTGACTTTGTATATGATGTTTCGACACTCATCGATGGAATTATCCCACGTTAGAGTGGAGATTTGAAGTGACAGGGTCTGCATTAACCGTTCCAGTAACATTTTTCGAGTTTTATCCTCCCGAGAACCCGGGAAAGGGTAAGGCATTCGTCTGTTTGACATCTGTAATCTAGAAACACTTGGGTCTTTTAGGCATAGATAAAGTTGGTTATGGTCAGAAAATACTGACGGAGCTTCCACAGCTACCCAAACCACCCAAGTTTTCCTGTGATCCGACACGTAAAATCGGTCTATACGACTCGCTTGATTACCTCGCCAATAGGTAAAGTGATCTGTTGGATTCAGCTGTAATTCATCCAAAACAGGTGTCATGAGAAGGCGCGCGTCCCATAAGTGCCAGGATGCAATCAGTCTCGAGAGAGCACCACTCTCTGGTCGATTCGATCGGTTTCCCCCCAATCGATCTAATATTGGAGTGTCTACACAATTAAAATCACCGCCAAATATGCAGTTCGTGGGTTTACTGGGAAACATTTTTTTTGATGTCGCCGAAAAAAGATTCTCTGCCGGCTGCATCACCAGAAGGTCCGTACAGGTTTATCAAAGTGCAGTCATTCCATTGGACTGCTATTACACGGTTCGTCCACCAAATTTCCGAACATGGGTGAATTTGGTCTGCGATAGCTGGCACAATCAAAATCGCTACACCTCCTTGTTTGAAAGGGTGCACACTCCAATAAGACAACTTTTGTGATTGATGAGTCTGTCCCCATAACAAAGCCCATTGTTTCGCTACCTCTTCACGTTCCTTCGTGGAAACAATGTGTGTCTCTTGGAGGAATATTATCTGTGCACTATATTCCGATCCCCCTTTCCTCCAGGAGTATAACCAGTTTGAGATATCTTTTTTTGTAAAACCCCTGACATTTTGGGATAATATAATTGATGTCAAATTCGTTGGTTCATCCCGACTTGTATGCTTTGTCGGTTTATATTCCATATCTTTTAGATGGCGGTGTTTCGTGAAAATGTCACTATTCTTCATGGCAAAGTATTCATGGGTAGTAGAATGATTTATTGCGGAGCCCTTAGTAACGACTAGGGTCCTGCTGACCATATTCCACTGTGGCTATGTTCTCCTTGACAGTTGCCTTGATTGCTTCTTCTGAGTTCATATACGAGAACAGGTCTTTCCAAGCTGTCTGTTCCCCTTTTTCCAAAGCCGTGAATTTTGCTTCGTAATCAGGGCTTCCAGACATTACCTTAATATGCCGCTGAAGTAGGCATAAAATGGTATCAGTAGGATTGTAATTATTCCCTAGAATCGCCGCTAATTGCTCCGCAAATAGATGCGCACTTAAAAGCATTGTCGCCAAGAGGAGTACTTGTCTCGGTGCTAGCAGTTTTAAAATTGTATTGCCACCGAACTGGATTTTGCGTAACCGAGCCCATTCCTGTGAGCTATTAATTATCGCCATTTTTTGACTTTGAGATTTCATCACGTTATAGCGTTCTTCCCATTCCGTAAACCATTGCCCAGGGATGTCCATTAATCCTTCCCTTTTGCCTGCTTCCACTACCTCAAGCCAGCATTGTTCTCTCCACTTTTTAGTTGATTCAACTAATACACTTGAATGGACACTGTCTAGGATATTGTGGGTCCCATGAATATCCTTCAATAAATGTAACAGTCGATTTGCTTCCTCTGGGCCGCCTTAATCCACAATGTTTTTGTGGAGCTGATTAGTGGAAATGGCACGCCCGTTTGTTCCTCCCATTTTAGGATTAAATTATGCCATGTGATATTGAAATCTTCTAGCGAAAGTGGGTCCGATGTAGCCTCCTTCTCACATTTCATGAATTCGTCCATAAGTTCACGTTCTACTGGCACAATCTCCATTGACTCTGTGTTGTCGTCAATGTGGTCTCGACGGCATAGCCGTTTTGAGAGGGGGCTATTACCACTTCCAGCTTCCGAGGTGTCTTGCGAACTGTCTCCTTTGTCTATGGCTTATATTCAGAATCTGATGTTGATCCATCAGAAATAAGTAATACTTCCTTTTCCGGTTGGTTATCCGCCCACACTTTATGGTACCATTGTTCGAGAATTGGTTTTGAGATCTGATATTTTTGTAGGAAATAAGTTGCCGTTTCTGGGTCCACCAAGTTAGCCGCGAGTAGGCTTTCTTGTTCCGGTAGTGATAGTTTACTAACAGTATCTGATAGGAAATGAAGCAATTCACGCATCCTCGAATCCTTGGTTCTGATAATGACTGAAATTTCACATTTTAATGCATGGTGAATGGTCGGCCCATTTAGACGTTGAAGAATGTCCTCAATGTTACCATCCCACTCGACTGGGTCCCACGGGGAACAGTTGCCATAGTTAGTCAAAATGCCTTCGTCACTGTCCACTGTCTCCTGCGATATCTCTCGAGAATCCGGCTCCTTTGCTCCTCCTGGTCCGGAGTATACCTTATCGTCATCGTAATTCTCTTCATCACTGCTTTTATTCATGTCAACATCCTCCGTTGGCCACTGTCTTTCCCCACTTAAAATCGCGGCGTAATGTTGGCCACTGTATTCCAGTATGAGCGGTTGTTTACCATGATAATCCTGTTGCTTGACGTCGTTCAGAAATTGTTTCATCCGTTCATAGAAAATACTGACAGTTATGGGGTATTCTCCACTTATTTGATATGTTTTCGCCCGTTTTGTCCGTGTTTCTGGCGTAAACAAATTGAAACCCGGTACCTTCGCACTTGGCGGATGGCTGAGCACGTAGATATCCCGTTGTAACATCGTACTTATCGACATCAGTGTATCATTTCTCCCCCAAGATTGGCGTGGGATATTGTCGTGAGTTTTCGAACTACTTTCAGCAAATTCCAGTAAATACTGTTGGAATTGTTTTCGCGATTCTTTGGGTGATAAATCCAAATTGGGCCGACATAATTCCTTGAGGGTCGATTTCCTTGCCTCATGAGAGAATTTGTCATCAAAATCCAACAAAGCTCGTGCTAGGCAGCCTTCCTTTAAGGCTTTTGTCATTTTCTCCAATGCCTCCTCGTTTTCTATTATTTTTGCCGAGCCCGTTAAGGCTTGACATACTGCATATAGTTGACAGTTGCCAGTTGGAGGGGTAATGACACTGCGCAAGCCTAAGGAGTCCGATAGCTTCGATACCGACGTTATATCTTACATATAATCACCCTCCCACTCCAATGGTTCCATCAGTTTCAAAGGCCCTTCAGCTTTTTCAATATCATCCATCACTGCTGTGATAATGTTCTTCGCCCTTCCTTCTAACATTAAAAACGCACTCGCCTTTTTCTGGAGAATTACTGCGTACTGTTCCCGAGCCTTCTTTTTTTTCAGCTTGGAATTTGCGCTTTTTAGATGTCTGTGTACCACTGTCTGGTCTTTCTTTGACTTGTCCAGTCGATTGCGTGCTACTGACTGGTTGTACATTCTTGTCACGTGATTTTTGTATGTCACGTTGTAAACTTGAGGCCACCTGTGGGATTGGCGCCTTTTCCTCTTCATCATCCGCTGGCTGTACTCGGCTTTGAGGCCGACTTCTCTTCTTTGTTACCGTGATCCAGTCTGGTAACTGTTTCCGTTGCTGCATCTCCCGAGGAGGGGCTGCGGACTGCTTGTCTTCTTTCAAAATTTCACTTGATACCATGGGTTTACATTGTGTGACGCAGGTCACTGTCGATTCACATGTGGTTTCAATGTCGGTAGTTTCTGAGTTCACGGATTGATCGACCTTTCCTTTTTCTGCTAACTGTCGCTCTCTTATCGCATTCACTTGTGCCCTTAATTCTTCCATGCTCCTGAACGTTTGTGTAGGCGCCGCGTAAGATTTTAAATCTTCCAATTTGACATGAATACAATTCTTTTTCAGGAGGTCAGAAAGTGCGGTTGCGCATTTCCGCATTGGGTGACCAAGTTCTCCACACCTTAGACATTGTTTCTTGCCCCGAATACTTGGGTGTTCGATTATAATCATCGTGTGTCCCCCAGTAAATTCGCTTAGCATCGAATAATGCCGTCGGACAGGCGTCCGACTCCACAATTAATTCCCATAACGTTGAAGTATCAGAGAAGGGTCCACTTTTGTCAAGATCGTCCAGCTGAAACTCCATTGCTAGAACTTTTTTGAAAAAGGTCAAGAGCTTCAATAAATCTACAGACCTTGTCGCATTCTTTAACACACACGAATAGAATCCTTTGCGCTCGAAACTTTCTCCGTTACTGTCCCGTTGCCTTTCCCACGTCGAACCACTCGTTCCTGGTGCTTGATGGTGTAAATGTTTTAGGACATGATCGTAGCGATGGAACGGAACGGTAATACCATCAAATTTCCGGGCCATGTCTCGTGTGAAGAAGTGAAAATACAATGCATGCTTGCTACTGTCATAACTGATACTCTTTATCTGCGCGACCATTTGCCATAGTGCCGGGCCTCCTGTCCCTCTCGTCGTCGCTGCTGTCGCAATGCTTTCTTGAATACTTTTAGTACTCAAGAAAGCTTCTTTAATGATATTCTCACCCCTCGAATCCAGGACAAGACACCCTTCAACTTGTGCTCTGATAGTGTGTACCAGCTTCACTTGTTCCTCCGTTTTCATAATGCGCTTTAAAAACTGAGGTAACCGCTTTGCTATCATTGTCCCTTCAACTAGTCCTTGAACAATTCTCCATTCCTCTGCACTTCCTTCCCTCACTTGCATTGGCGCAAATTTTCCGTATTTTTTCTCGCATACAGTTCTCAACCGTGCGATCTCATCCGGGGTGTAGAGCGATGTCTTAAACAAAAAAGTTTTGTTCACGAGTTTATCTTCCTTCCCCATAGTATTATGTCCTGCCACCTTGTTAGCCCATCCTTGGAGGGGTGGCGGTAGCCGCTGTTCTTTGAATACTTTTGCCTGTCCGATAGCTTTCCACAATATGCCTTCAAAAGATTGAGAAGTTTTCTGAGCTATCACCGCCGAGCCAACCACCCGCTGGCGCCACATCTCCCAGTCTTTCTGCTCATCAATTACCATTAGTTCGAAAAGGTCCAGTACTCTTTCCGCTGATTTAAGTTGCGGGAACCGTTTCACTGCGTCGGATAAGCGTGAAGTCGGTCCGCGTACCTTCTCATAGATAGACGTGAATAACGCCTGTGTCAAATCCAACCATGCTTTAACCCTCGGTTTCCTCTTAGTAGCTTGGCATAGTGCCGTCTTTAGGGCTAATGCCAATTGGCTTGGTTCTTGTGAATCTAGTGAACTAATGATGCTCAGTCGCTCTTCACTGGATTTTTTTTACTTTCGCCCTGATTCTGAGGTGCATTCGTCATTTTTATACTACTGCCCTCCTTTAAGTCCACCTGAGATACCGGTTTTTCCCCTGATATGTCGTTGTTTTTGTTGGATTCGATATTCATTACCGACTCCAATACCGGTTCTTCTGGTATAACTTCCTTTCACATTCTCCTTTCCTCCTGGACTCCGTATCTCTGCTCGGGCGAGTCAGGGTGTCTGGAACAAACTCTTCCACTCTGTTTCTCCATGCATGGAGATTTGATCTTCCGTCTCCCCTGGGTTGTCCGGGTCTCTCGCAGGACCCGGGTCAAGCAAAGAAGGTCGGGTTTCGTCATTAGTCCTAAGCCTTAATTGGGACACAATTAAGGGCAATATCGCAAATTTAGAACTTCAGTCCAATCAACTATAGCCAGACTGGGGTACACGTAACAAAATTGAGGTAACAGTTACATCTAGCAAAAGTGAGGTACAGGGTGCACTTATAATTTTCCCGATAATTGGGTTCTATTTGAGGGATGGGGTTGTAGAATTAACCCCAGGTGGACCTGGGGTTTTGTTCAAGGGGGGGTCAAATCGAGGGATGGGGTTCTAATACAGGTTTTACAGTATATATTATGATATGCATCATCTTTTTGCACGTCCCCATTTCCAATGCTTGCTTCATAACCATGTCATTTCGCTGTGCTACACAGCGTCTACGGGCTAACGGTTCTTGAATCAAGACGACAAAGGTGTGACAGAGTGAATGCTCTAACCCCAGCGATACGACCGTGCGGATATTACTCAAGGCTTAAGATGCATGGACACCAACCTGGGCGAGCTCATTGGAGAACTGACTCGACGCTTTAAGTTGCTGCATACTACTAGTAGTCATTTGTCCAAGAATAAGGCACAGAAAGACAGCTAGCAAGACGAGCGTCAAGGGTCTACTCCCAAGTGGTAAACGAGATGACAAGCGCCACGATAAAGGTAAACACGGCTTGGGCCACGCGGCTTGGAATCACCTGAAAGAAGCCAACTTTGGAGCATGGTCGACAAACCCGCTCTTAAGTACCGGTGCTGTTTTTTCATCGAAAAAACCAACATAAACCTGTGGCGGCTAAACGCCGTGTATCGGAATTATTAAAACTCAAAAAAACACTTCAGTGAGGGCACTTTTTTTCCTAAAACTATTGCGCGGTTCGTATTACTTTGTTCCTGACATGTCCAACCAATCGCAGCAGGATCTCGAGGAAGATCTCAACACTCGCATGCATTCCTTGCTTGGATATCGAAGCGATGGCGACATCGCTCGGAAGTCCGACCGCGTAACTGATCCATGCGTTGGACGAAATCATTGCGTTCCTGGCAAGCAACGTTCCCCGACTCTTTCCACGCGTCAATCTGGCGCGATAGCGTGTTGGAAGAGATTCAGCGTCGCCCTCCCGATCTTACCCCGACGTCTGCTCGGTCGTTTGCGCCCTGGGTGAGCACTATTGCACCATCGACGACGTTACCGCTGCGCTCTGGTGGCATGGTTGGATCATCCCAACCCATTGTGTATCGGAAGAAGCATCAAAAGTGCGATCTCGCGCGGTTCAACGCGAGGAGCTGCGTAGAAAAGTCAGCTCGAGGATAATGAACAAGAACTTTGGCGGGCACAGCTTCTGGGTGATCTCCAGATGGTGACGTAGCCGTAGACTATACAGGGCATCGACGCCTTTGCCCCTGCCCGTGCTTGTCATACAACAGGAAATGGTTGTCCCCATTCGAGACGTCAGAGAAGACAAAGTTTTGGATCATGAGGTTGGATTGAAAGTAGTCTACCGACGGGCGCACTGAACCGTAGAGAGGGAGCGGGAAGCTTTTCTCCAAAGTTGCTTCAATCTCGATCCGTGTTTTTACGTCGACGTTGACGCATCTGGATGCCGCCCTTGCCGTTGTGCAAAGGCGGCATCTTGATTGCATCGAGCTCAGCAGAAGTGTCTGCGTGCTTAAGAGTGTGTTAAGATCGTGCCATTCTGGAAGGCTATCTGGAGAGGACTGACCCGATATCCTTCCACGCCTAACATCGCGCGGATCTCAATCTGGGAAAACCACAGTTTGATCAGCACAATGATGATCCTATCCCCTTCCGCGTGCTCCGGGGCATCCAACGATTTCCAAGTCGCGAGCAACAATCAGCGATCTCCTCGCCCTACAATTGCGTTGGTCAGAACAAGTCACAGGGAATGATGCCGTTCTCACAATTCATGAAGGCCAGGACCGTCCATTCTTCTGCGGCTGGGAGCCGCTGCTTTCGAAGTACTTTTAGCGAATGTCGTCGCGGTATACGCGTTCGTATGTCTTTGAGATCGATCAGGGAGTCTGAACGATGCGTTGTCTCCCTCAAGCTGCCCGAAACGCCACGGATCGAATTCACCGTCAAGAAGCTGCGATTGCTAGCAAAGCAATAGTTCTCGATTCCAGCGAAACATCTCCATGCATCCCACTAGACCTACAAGAATCCGATGATGAATTTGTAAGAGGCTTGCAGGGAGACCCGGGCCCAGAAAGCGAAGAAGAAGATCAGTCCAGTGAGTGGCTAACGGGGTGGTGCCTCCCGTGCAGAAGAAAGTGGGTCGACCGAAGAAGAATCTCGTCATGGCCACCAACCAACCGTCAATACTGACATTCTTCAGCAAGAATTGAGCTTACGTTTGCCCGCCTCGGCCCACGGTGCAGCACCACGGTGCAGAACACCTCCCACGCAATAAACCACGCTATTCAGCGATTGCTAGGGCTCAAACCCAAGCCCAACCCACACCGCAAAACCCGCACCCAACCCGCAGCCCACACACAACCCACAGAAAGGTTGAGGGGGGCGGTCCGGCGCCCGCTTTGTCACTACACGAAAAAAGAGTGATGCAGCACAGCTCGTACTGAAGCAAGGAAGGACAACGTAATTGCGCGGAACATTATAAAAAAACAAAGACGAAAGATTGCCTCTGGAATTGTGTTTACTACAGAGGTCGGTTGAATATTAGCGTGCATTGGCATTTGGGCGACTAACATTTGTAAATATTATTCTATGTCGTAGCAAGCAGACGCACTCATCTTGCAGCACAAGGTATTTTACCAAGAGCTCGCTGCCTCAATTACTAAACCGCAGATTGGACAATTAGCTCAATCTATGATTAGTATAACCTTTTTATTCTTCAGCCACCCTCGCATTTTTTATATTTTAAACTTTATGTAGCTTCCCACGCCACCTCCACCTCGTGTAGACGGATGT
>MIQA02005334.1:0-13700 GCA_001887855.2 Sclerospora graminicola | reverse complement strand
CGGCGAGCAACCCACTAGCGGTACCAAGTGGTCGTGCAGGGCGCTGGACGCCTCCTTCAACTTGTCCATCTTCAGATCAAACAACTCGTTCGGATCAAACACGCCGGTGTTAATGCCGGCTTGTTTGAGTTGATCGAATTGTCCTCTAATAAGGGACACGTGGCCGTCTGAGAGAGTTGGGGGAGAGACGGGACCTTTCAATCCGCCTATGATCTTCGGCCGTGTTATTTTCAGCACCTTATCCGTCCGCAAGAATTGCCCCAACTCGTGAAGATGGAAAGCACCCTCCAAATCAATATCCGTCGATAGGCCGTCCTGCTTCTCTTCTTCCTCTTCGAAACGCGGTTTAACTTTGTGGGTCGGATAATCCAATTCCTGCCAATCCGGTTTCTTTAGGGGTAGGGGGGCAAGATCGCGACTTGGTCCCGATCCGGCCGGCTTCCCACTCCGGTCGTATCCGACTTCCGCTTTTTCTTCCTTGATTTTTCTTTTATATCCATAATATGCATTTGTTCGTTAGGATCATGGTCGGAACCATGATCCTTCCTCGGACTATGGCGACTTGCACCATAGTCCGATCCGGCTCCATCCGTGTAGCGGCCGGCACTACAGTAAGTAGTACCGTAATCCGCCCCCGGCGGAGCCTCTAGGGGAGTAACTTCTTCTTTAATGTCAACCTCGAACTCCCCCAATCCGAGGCGACCATCGCCTCCTTCCATCTTCAGCAGCATTGGGGGCGATATGCCTTCCCCCAATGCACCCGACACAACATCGTCAACAAATTTGACAGGTTTAGGTCTTTCGCCCGCTAGGGACTCGCGGTGATATCCAGGGTCACCAAGAGATCCGGGCACGCGCACCATTGTGGTGTAGTCGCTATCAGAAAATCTTCCTGAGACGCGAACACCCACGGGGGTCCCAGACGACTGACTACCGGAGGGGGTACTCCGTCCATCCGAGTCATGATCCGATCCGGCTTTCTGCCGGCTGGATCGGTTGCTTTCATCCGCTTGATCGCGACTGCTCGAATGTTGCATGTTGAAAGCTCACCTTGTGTACCCGTCAGTACTGGGTGGTTAGCTCTCTTGGTGGACCCTAGGGCGAAAAGTGTAAATCCGTCCGATAGGGAGATGAGGGTTAGGACTAGGGGTAGCTCCTGGGCGGAAATCGTCCCCGGGGAGCTCGTCTGGCAATACACTTGAACTTTGTATAGTGCCGGCTGGGCCGAGAATAGTCGATCGGCCAGCTAAACCAATAAGACACTTGAAGTTTGTATAGTGCCGGCTGGACCGAGAATAATCGATCGGCCAGCTAAACCAATAATAATGAAGGGCGAATCCAAATGTGTATATGAGGCAGATACAAACTCCACACTCTTCCACAGAAGGCCAAAATGTCACCACTTCCCAATACTTAATACCGTGTTCAAAACACGGGCGACTTGAGGTGAGTATACGAAGTCGCCGCGACTCCCGGTCAGGGGACTTCCGGTGGGTTAACTTAACCTTCCCCGGGCAAACCAATAACAGCAAGAGGGGACCTTGTTAGCCCTCTGCCGTGAACCAATAAAAGCGACTTGTGTCTAAGAAAGCGAAACGTATACTGATTTATCCTATATCCAATACTCCCTTTGTGTAACCTACCTCAAATAACACGGCTGACCAGTCATGTACCTTACCCTACGCAACCCGGCTAACTCCGACTTTGTGTACCCGCCCGGCCGGTACATCAACCCCCAATAGTACCAACCCGGCCGGTACACCGAACCCATCTGGTACCAGTCCTAATGGTACATTGTACCCGGCCGGCTCGGCTGGATAGCCACCCATCCGCGCCTCTCGGTCGCTGACGCTAGCAATTCCTTGGCAGCCTCTCATACGATCCAGGTGCCTACTCCATCCACTAGAACAATCATCTTCTTTCAGGCTCCCTTCACTCCATCCTTACAAACAATCCGCCATCTCGGCCGTCCGCCATCCGCGCCTCGGCCGTCAAACATCCATAGTCCTCCCGTCTGCTCAGCCCGCCTGTCCGACTATCCACGCCCCTTGTCAGGTCCGCCGACTTGATTTCCAGCCTGGCGCCGCCTGGCCGCTTGTAGACTTCCTCGGCGGCGGCTATTTGGCGCCCACACCCTTGGTCCGTATTTCCGCCAATCAGAATGCGCCCTTTGGAAAGTACTTTGCATTATTTCATAGGTCGCTTCACCACACATTGATGTCAAACAATGGATATTGACAATCGCGTTTGACGTGACCACCACTTCCGATGGCAAGCGTCCATGCTGGGGTCCAGAACCCCACTTCGTACGGAACATGACGTTCCACACGACACAGTGAATCGGAAGCAGCGTAAGCCGCTCCCGCACGATGTTTCTTGGCAGGTGGAGTGCCACCTGTCATCTCAAAGTCGTCTTCGCTACGACCTGGCGAATGACGAGGTCCAGGAGGAGCCCTACGCTCCTCATACCACCGCTTCATTGAGCTGTCGCTGTCGTAATCGACGGCGTCAGAGTCCACTTCGCCATCACTTAACGGCGAAGCAGTTCTAGCGGTCTTAACCCCACTAGAGTTGTGGACGGGGACGATGTCGTCCTCGCCCTCATTCTCGGAGTCAGATGACTCTCCGAAGATGTCGTTGAACTTCTTCTTGGACACCCGCCTTGCGGCAGGTGGAGACGCGGAAGACGCTGCATTCGCGACGTCTTCCCGCCCTCGCTTAGACACTGCTTCCACAGCGTCTGCTACGAGAGACAAGCGGTCTTTCGAATTTGTCTTGCGCTTCGACGCTACATTCGAAGCGTCGGCATTCGACGACACCTCCGCACGCGATGCAGAGGTGAAGTCTGTTCCCAGAGTATCGGCAGTGCCCGTAAGAGCGCCGCTGCGTTTGCTGACCATCAGTTTACTTTTGGTCAAAAATGAGTTATAACAGAATATCGTTATGACCAACAAGTGCCACCACTCGATTGGCCAATATTACATTATATTATTGGCCAACCAGCTTGAGTGGGGGGTGATGTAATGGGGTGCCATTACATTAGTGATATTTGAGTAGAAATATCACAGTTCAATTTCAGACGTAATACCTGAAATGTGAATATTGGATTATAAGTTGTCATAATCCACCTTTGAGAACAGATTCTGATATAATCGAATCTAACAAGTCATCTAATGATAAAAATATCATTAGATCAGTTTTATACTACATGTTACTATGATTAGTCTAGGTCTAATTATACTAGTTAGCTCTTAACCAACCATAAATATATTCACTCTTAAACTTACCTTCTAGCACTCACGTCCCTTAGGTGTATATATAGTAATATATATATACTTAATCGATAGTTAATTAATACATTAATTACTTTTCTATCTAAGTTTATCTAAGGTAAACTAAGGAGGACCAAATTACATTTGGTCCTACACAATTTGCACGCTTCCTCACTGCAAACTAACAGTGTAGCCGCGTAACAGCAACCCTGTTACAATTATATACTGGCAATAGACCACCTAATCAAATAGTACTCTTATGATTTGTTTTTAGGTTTTATTAAATATAAACCAGTTATATGCTTTGTTCTTTGGTCTCAAGTCAAAGACCAACTAATTTCGAAATAACTCGATCTAAATCATTTAGACCAATCAAATTCGAATTTAATGTGTCCTACTCGAATTTGCATGGTTTCACATCAAATATCCACTTTTACATCATTTCACTGGCCGCACTTCTAAACTCGAATAATATACCGAACTCGATTTGTCATCATTACCTTCGTCCTCTTCCGTATTGTCAGCGAGATTATCTTTTTCAAAATCAATGTTTAGAACCACTTTTGTATACTAACGTAATTGTGTCCAGGAGATTTTGTTAGGATACTAATAAGCGCTTTATTATCGATAGGTTAACTTAACATTGCAAAATTATTGAAACTGGCTATAAAAGCTTTAGGGTGAAGTGGATGTCAAATTACAACATATTTTGAATCCAAAGGAACACTTAGATTCATTAGAAGCAAAGAGTGAGTGGCATACAAATAAATAAAAATGCAAAAACTCAAAATCATTCAAGCTAGTTTTAAGTGTAACCTAAAGTTAGGCAGTTTACTCATCACTAGTATCACTTGCACAGGCGAGTTGCACTTTAGTCATTTGACGTAACCAACCAAGTTGCCGTCTCGACACGATGACTCTTAAAATAGTTAACAACACGAGCAGTCTAGCGATTCGAGCAAAGTTATAAAGTACCTATACTTAAAAATAAGGGCTAGCTACTTCTTCGGCTACTATGTAAAAAACTGGCACTCTATAGTAGTAGTCTAATTAGTCTTAACTATTAGCTACTATAAACATGTCTAATCTAGAATGCAATCTAGGCTCAGGCTTTTCTGGTAAGTTAACCATTCTGGATAGATAACTGTGGTTCTGGGTGTTGTTGCGATTATCTGGGTCCGGTGCTGGTAATTGGGTGAAGATGCACTGTGAACTGATTTTCAGTCGGATCCCTTCTTCTCGTAACGCATGAACTTTTGATTCGTATTCCGCGACTGCTTCGACTTGAGCTCGAACTTGATTCCATATAAATTCCAAATGTTCCTGCGCCTCTTTCAAGATTCCTTGAAAAATGGTTTGATTCCGCAACTGCCATAGCCACGTCATCCCCATTCCACAGATACCCTTCCAGAGTCTATGGAAAACATCAGTATACGTATCGTCATACCATCCATACTGCCTCATCATCGCCTTCTTGATCCCACTTCCTACTGGTGGGGTGCATCTTGTCACAATTGCCGTTCGAAAACCAACCAAACTTGTATCCGCAATAGTAATTCCACGCCAATGTTGCAAAACTCGTCTCCATAGTGCTCGGGCTCGCGGGCATTCCCACAGAATATGGTATGTATCCGTCCGATTACTCGTTCATCCTTTATCCAGAACACATCGCTTATCCGTTAGGCTCCGGGCGTAGAAGGTGTTCAGTTGCATGGTTGTAACTCGATATTGCACGCACACTTGGTAATTCGTCAGTAAGTTGTTGTGTTCCCATACTTGATCTGGGTCTACATCTTGTATATCGTTCCACCACTCACTCGAAGTACCTGTCTTCTTCCACTTCGCCAATATTGGTTTTAATTGAGGCGCCACTCCATGATTGTAAAGTTTCCGAAATGACCGCCTGAAGTTTGCCCTAATCCTTCGTATTGGTGTGGTTTCCTCTATCTTCCAGCCGATGAGATGAATATCTGGGTGTGGATGAAACACTACATACCTTCCTTCTATATCTTCCTGCTTATCCGTGCTTTCCATGGTGTTGGATACTACTTCCCATATGATTCCGTCTGCTTTCTGCGCTAACCACACCGTATCTGCTTTACTCTTACCCTGTCCTCGCATTGTGCCTGGTATTACAACTGTCCACGTATACAACTCCAAACATCTTGGGCCTCTGCAGAGAGTTATCGGCGGCCGTTCTCCTATATAATGACCAACCTCTACCCTTGGAGACGCAATGATAATTGAGCATAACCATCGACCTATTTTGGCACAGGTGTGGGAGTTCCCATCTATCCCTTGCACCTGCCACATATAAGTATTCGTCGTTAGTCGTAATATTCTCAACTCACGAATTGATACCACCGGAATTCGGTAATACTTCTTGGACGATAACATCGGTGCTTTCTCTTCCCGTAGCCATGGGTTGGATTCCCACCCATATGTTCCCCAGAATGGGATCAGTGATGTGGGAAGTAGATCATGGTATTGGTAGGCGTCAATGTCGATTTGAATCGTGAATTCGTCTTTTGGCTGTAGAGCCAACCCTTTCATGCCGAGTCTAAGTTCCATTAACGCTTTTACCCGCGGTAACACTGCTTGCGCATACTCGTCTAACTTCTCCACCTCGTCCTGTTTGGGCCCTAACCATTCTTTCACTTCTCTCGCTATAGTCGGTATTGCTCCCGACTTCACTGTTGCTCCTGCGTTGCATACTTTATAACCTGACACAGGGGTTAGTATGTGGCCTGAATCAATGTCCACTCCCAGCCCTGCTAAATCTAACCATGCCCTCTGGTAACTATCCCTCGCTGCAATAAGCCATTGAAACGCCAGCTTTAAACGCTGGATCTTCATAGCTACAGGTATTGATATCAGTCCCACACCTCCCGCTGCTTGCGGGGTGAACAGTAATGTGGGTGAGATCTTGTGCCTACTTCCTTCCCTCGCTGTACTGTTCCTCCATAAGAAAGCCTTCTGGATGTTTACCAGCTCTCTCATCACTTCAGCTGTAGGGTCAAACATTCGCGCTGTGAATAAGATGGATGGGATCGCAATGAC
Organism: Sclerospora graminicola; assembly: GCA_001887855.2. Taxonomy (NCBI): domain Eukaryota; phylum Oomycota; class Peronosporomycetes; order Peronosporales; family Peronosporaceae; genus Sclerospora; species Sclerospora graminicola. The sequence continues at coordinate 7,368 of MIQA02005334.1, read as the reverse complement.
ATTAAATAGTTGAACCCGTTCCATAACCGCCATTCCGCAGTCCGTTACCGTTGCTAGCCTTCTCTGGACATTCCGTATTCTTAATGCCCAATTGACTGTTTTTAGTGTTGTCCACCCAAAGAAATATCCTAAATACCGCACTGTTTCCCCATCTGGTAAAACTGGTATCTTGTACCACTTATCTGGTACACATGTTGTATTAAGGAATACAAATTTGCTTTTGGCCGGCTGTACCTGTAAACCAGAAAGATCCCCGAATCTACGCACGACATCCAGGGCGATAGGTACTTGTTCTGCGTGTTGCACAAATATCGTTGAATCGTCAACGAACGCCAAAAATCTGTGTTGAATAGACCTATCATGATGAAAGGGTTGAATCCCCGATATTCTATCTTCCTGGAGTAAGGCAAGCGCCAATGGTTCAACTGCCAGGATGAACAACAGGGGCGCCAAGGGGCACCCCTGTCTGATGCCAGATTTGACTTGAAGCGGATTCGAAAATTTATTGTTTACTAGAAATTCTGCTGATGTTCCCGCGTGGATCCTGTCCATTAAATCCACAAATCGTTCTGAGAATCCGAATGCCTTTAGTACTTGCAGTAAATACTTCCTATCCACAGTGTCATACGCTTTCCTGAAGTCCAGAAATAAAATCCCAGCGCTCTTGGCCGCCGATTCTCTCTGTTTTGTACGATAGGTTTCGAAAGTTGCTTTCCTCATTATGACAGCTTTGTCCATACGACGTCCTGAGACAAATCCCTGCTGGGTATCTCCAATCAATTTGCCTAGGAAACCCTGTAGCCGTCCGGCCAGTATTTTTGCAAATAATTTATACCCTGTTGTCAATAATGAAATTGGGCGATAGTCAAGAGCGTTATTGGAATCTCCCTTCTTTCTTAAGGGAATCACCACTGCCTTTAGAAAGGATCGAAGTGGTGAATTTCCCTCCAAAATCGAGTTAAATAATCTTGTCAGGGGTTCAAGTAAAACATCTCCAAAATCTTTGTAGAAATCATTTCCTAACCCGTCCTGCCCAGCTGCCTTCCGTCGCTCTAGGCATTTAGTTGCCCATTTCGCATCATCCTCCTCAATTCTCGCTATAAGGGCTTCATTTTGGGCACTTGTGACCTTGCGGGTCTCAGGTATCTGCATAAACTGTGCTAATCTTTCCTGTAATTGTTCACTTGGCATAGTTCTGTGGCTACATCCCATTATAGGTCGCCAAGTGGCTGCGAATTTATCCGGGATTGAGAGAGAGGCTGGAAAGGGAGGGCCTGAGAACGCATCAATTTTGTAACTGTTTGATCCCGTTCCCAAACTGAAGCTCGTTTAAGCAACCAACGAACATCCGATGGGGAACGATGTAGTCTAAGACCTCGTCGACATGCCCGTTCTTTCTCCAGCACTCCAGACACGGACGATACTATATGCCGCCTGGTCTTTGCATTGTCCCGGACCATTCTTTGCAGGTGCTGCACTCGTCGTCTGCGCCGTTTTGCTACCTTCTTCCGAATGTGATAAATAATGTCTCGCCAGATGTCAATACGTGTATCCCAACTAGTGTCATCATCCAGTTTATTAATGGATTTCGTGATGTGCTCCCGTAAAAATGAGTGTATATGGTCATTACCTGACCCCATGAAGGGGTAAGGCATTCGTCTGTTGTTCATGTACTTTTGGGAAATGCTGGGATCTTTCAAACATAAGAACACTTGATTGTGATCTGATAATACTGGTGGTGCTTCTACAGCCACCCAGATCACCCAATTCTTCCAGTTTTCGGATACATAAAAACGATCTATCCGGCTTGCTTGATTGCCACGCCAGAATGTGTAATGATCTGAAGGGTCAATAGTTACTTCATCCATGGCCGGCATCATCAATAAACCCCATAATCCCCACTCCTGTACTATTCTCACCAAAGCCTTACTCTCTGGTCGCATTAATCGCTGTCCCCCAAGTCTGTCCAACGTCGGTGAATCAACGCAGTTAAAGTCTCCTCCCAGGATGCAATTTACAGGTTTTCTTTCAAACATCGACCGAAAAGCTTCGAAATTTTTTTCTCGACATTTAAAATCGCCAGATGGTCCATATACATTGAGCACTACCGCATCATTCCACTTGACTATGAGTAATCTATTTGACCACACAGTATGCTTCCACGGAATAACTTGGTCTGCCACCGTCGGGGTTAATAGTATCGCTACCCCTCCTTGTTTGGCGGTGTGTATACTCCAGTATGATAAAGTCTTATGTCGATTATGAGGACCCCATAGGGCCGCCCACTTTCGTGACACTTCTTCCTTTTCCTCTAGTGAAGCAATGTGTGTTTCTTGAATTAAAATGATGTGTGTCACATAATTCGATTTATTCCACCTCCATGCATTAAACCAAGCGTCGATATCTTTTTTGGCAAATCCCCGAACATTTTGACTTAAAATCACTGAAGTCCTCTTGTTTAGCTCGGATGATGCCTCTCCCGCTGACGGCTGATATTCAAGATCTCTCATTAGTCGATGTGTTGTAAAAATGTCTAAATTTTGCATGTTAAAATATGTCGAAACCGATGTCTGCCCTACTGCAGTGCCCTTAGTAATGATGCCGACTGTCATAGAGCAGGCACTGCTTTGGTTCCCACCAGTTCCATTATTCCTGCGGAATACATACACAGAAACAGGTTCTTCCACGCTCCAATAATGCCAGTATTAACCCCATCTATATAAGCTGCGTAATCCGTATTCGTTTCCACCAAGCCAAGATGCCTCTGTAATAAACATACAATGGTATCCGTCTCCTGATAATTTTCTTCTGAGAGAGCCGCTATCTGTTCTGCAAAGAGATGCGCACTAATAAGCATGTTTGCTAACGTCGACATTTGTCTTGGAGCTAACAATCGTAATACTGCATTTCCTCCGTATTTAATTTTCCTTAATCTTGCCCATTCCTGTGAGCTACCATGATCGCATGTTTTTGAGCTGAGCTATTCATTACATTAAAATGGTTCTCCCAGTCAGAAAACCATTCCCCTGCTATATCCACAAGCACCTCTCGTTTACCTGCTTCAACCACTTCATGCCAACATTGTTCCCTCCATGTTTTAGTAAGTTCCACCAATACCCTGTCATGCACACTATCGAGAATATAGTGAGATCCTGGTACTTCTTTCAGTAAGTGCAGCAATCTATTTCCTTCCAGTCGTGCTGCTTTCAGCCAGAGCGTCTTCGTTGAGCTTAGCACCGGGAAAGGGATTCCAGTATGTTCTTCCCATTGTAGTAATAAATGGTTCCATGCCGTTTTGAATTCCTCCATTGATAAACTCATTATATTTGGTTCCGAATCACATTTCATCAATTCATCACAAAGTTCCCGTTGAATCGGAACTAACTCCATGTCTTCTACCTCCACTCCATTAGTTTCTCTCCGACAAATTCGCTTGGACTCTGGCGTTTCAATCGTCTGAGATTCTATTGTGTCCTGCAAACTCTCCACATGCTCTGATTCTTTATACTCGGAGTCTGACGCTGCACTGTCCGTTAGCTGTAATTGTCCTTGTTCCGCTGAACGATCCCACCACACTCGTTCATACCACTGTTGGAGTATCGGCTTCGAGATTTGGTATCTCTGTTGCAGTTTTGTGCATATTTCCTGATCTGACAGATCAGCTTGGATCAACTTCTCTTGTTCCGATAATGATAGTTTCATTACCGTATCTGACAAAAAGTGTAACAATTCCGTCATCCGGGGATCCCTCGACCTTAATATCTGCGTGATCTCACATTTCAGCCCGTGGTGAATCGTAGGACCAGATAATCTTTGCAAAAGATCCGTATAATCACCGTCCCAATCTTCAGGGTCCCATGGTGATTGACTGCCATAGCTGGTTATTGACCCATCCGAAGGTATTCCCAGTTCCTGAGAAGAAGCTGACGATACTGAGCGAATAGTTCCATCCGGGCTCGAAATTTGTTCGTATTGAGACTGCCCAGTTGGCCTGCTGAATCTATCCTCTCCTTCATGTTCGACTGTGGTGTCCTCACGTCGTTCGTCTTTCAATTCCTCATCCTCGCTGTTATCTTTCATAGTTACATCTTCCGGTTCGTGAAACCGTTGCCCATTTAACAGAGCCGAATAGTGTTGCCCACTATAAATCAAAATCAACGGACGGTGACTCTCTTGAAAATTCGTCAGTTCAGCCGTAAGGTATGTTCTCATCTTCTCGTAAAATATACCCACAGTCATCGGGTATTCACCACTCGTTTGGAATGTTTTCCCTCTGATTGATCTTGTTTCTGGGACGAGATGTGACAACACAGGCATTCTCATCCCGGTTGGGTGACTTAATACAAATATTTCCCTTTGAAGCAGCGTACTTAGGGTTTTTAATGTGTCTGTGCACCCCCATTTGGTCCTTGGAATAATCTCATCAATTTTTGTGCTGCTACCCGCAAATTCCAACAGGTATTCCTGGAACTGCTTTCGAGATTCTCTTGGCGTGATCGAGTCATCTGCTCGTCCTAATTCCAGTAAGGTGGGTTTCCTCGTTCCGGGAGGAAATTTTAAGTCAAAGTCTAACAGCGCCCTGATTATACACCCTTCCTTTAATTTCTTGGCCATAGCTTCCAACCGTTCCACTTTATCCCCTAACTGCTGCGAACAGGCTAAAGCTTGACACACTGCATAGACCTGACAATTCCCTGTAGCTGGTGTTGATGTCTTCTTTAATCCTAATGCTTGGATGACTTGTGATATTGATGTTAACTCAATGTCTCCTTCCTCTTGATTCTGTGGCATTTGAACTAGTTGAATAACTCCTTCCTCCTGGTCCACTTGGGTGATAGCTTCATGAAGAAAAGTTTTCACCTTTCCTTCTTGCATAAGTAAAGTGGCCGCTTTCTTTTGAAGGATTATTGCTTTCTGCTCACGCTCGAGCTGTCGTGCCCGGCGGTCCTTTTTCTTCTTTTTACCTTGGTCTTTTGTATCTTCCGTTACTACTGACCCTCGGGTTTCCGGTTGACTTTCTGATGTTTTGTGGTCTACTTGAGTTGACTGAGCTATGTGCCTTTGTAGGCTTGACTCAATCTGGGTTTTTGTCGTTTTCAACTCGTTGACCCGATCATCTTCTTGACTCATCCCACCTCGCCCTTTGAAACGCTTGACTGTAACCCAGTCCGATGAAGACTGTTAACGTCGAGATTGTCGCCCTTTGAAACGCTTGACTGTAACCCAGTCCGATGAAGACTGTTGACGTCGAGATTCTGTCTGGGGATCCTCCTTGTGTTCACCTGTCGTCTGGTTCACCTCTGTGTCATCCTGTTTGTTCGGTGTGACACAAGCTATTGGTGCCTGTCCGTCATCCTTGGTAACTGTCGCTCCTTTTTCTTCCTCGTTTTCCTGTAATGTTTGAGCCTGCTCTTGACTTTCCCTCACCGCCTCCACCTGTGCTCGAAGTTCGTCCATACTTTTAAAGGTTGCTTCTTGAGACGCGTATTGTTTTAGCTCTTGCAATTTAACTTCAATGCAATTCGATTTGAGCAATTCTGCCAACGGTTTAACGCACTTCCTCATAGGGTGACCAATATCATCGCACCGTAAACACCGCTTTCGACCCCTAATAGAGGGGTGTTCAATGATAATCATTGTATGGCCCCAATAAATGCGTCTCACATCCTTTAATGCTGTAGGGCACACATCTGATTCCACTATTAATTCCCATGCTGTTGACGTGTCCGAAAAAGGTCCCCCTTTGTCTAAGTCATCTAATTGAAAGTCCACTCCAAGCAACTTTTTTAGAAATCCCGATAACTTGATAAGATCCACTGATCTCGTTATATTTTTCAATATACATGCGTAAAACCCATCATGAGTAAATCTTTCCCCATTACTGTCCAGCTGATTCTTCCATGCTGATGCGTCCCCAGAGGCTGCCTCACGATGTAAATTATATAGCGGGTGGTCATACCTATGAAATGGTACCATTAATCCCACAAACTTCTTCGCCATTTCCCGCGTATAAAAGTGAAAATATAAGGCATGCTTTCCGCCATCGTAGCTAATGTTCTTAACCTGTGCCACCATACGCCATAACTCTCCACTGCCCGATCCTCGTGTGGCTGCTGCTGTCGCGATACTCTCTTGTATGCTCTTGGTGCTTAAGAAGGCTTCTTTAATCGGACTCTCGCCTTTCAAATTCATTACCAGGCATCCTTCCACTTGTGCTCTTATAGTATGCACCAGTCGTACCTGCTCGTCAATTTTCATGATTGTTTTTAGGAACTGTGGTAGTTGCTTTGCGATAATTGTTCCTTCTACCAATCCTTGCACAATTCTCCACTCGTCATCGCTGCCTTTTCGCACCGTCATTGGTGCAAATTTTCCATACTGCTTCTCACACACTTCTCGGAATCTGCTTATTTCCCTTGGCGTGTAAATTTCGGTTTTGAAGAGAAACGTCTTTTTTTAACAGTTTTTCTTCGTCCCTGTTATTTGTCCCAGGTCCTGCCACCTTATTGATCCAGCCTTGTAGTGGCGCTGGCAGTACCTCCGCTTTTTTTACTTTTTCTTGTCCTATCGCCCTCCAACGTATACTTTCGAAGGACTGCGGCGACCTCTGAGCTAGTAGCGCCAGTTCAACAACTCGTTTGCGCCATTCGGTCCATTCTTTCTTGCCATCGACTACCAGGAGTTCATAGAAATCTAACAATCTTTCTGTCTCCGACGCCTTAAGGTTCGGGAGTCGTTTAGCTATATCCGAGAGCCGTGAAACTGGGCCTTTCGCCTTCACGTATATTGCTGTGAATAGTTCTTGAGTGATGTCTAACCAGGCCTGCGTTCGTGGCCTGGTGGCTGAAGCTTGAGTAAGGGCCGTATGAAGCGCCTGAGCTAAATTTTTTGGATCTTGAGACTCAGCCTGTCCCACCATCCCGATCCGTGCCTCACTTTCGTTACTTGATTCCTTTTCTGGTTCAGGTTGGTTTTTAACCTGAGTTATGTTACTTACATCCGGTAATAATACCGGTTGGACCGATATCTCTGATTGTTGATGAGACTTATCCTTCACCGTATATACCAGTAATACCGGTTCTGATTCCGGTTCCCGGTTGACCTCTTCTGTCGTTGAAGTCGTAAGTGCTTCAGGTCCCGCCTCCTCAGCCTCGGATGACTCCGTAGATTCCGGGACAATTTCATCAACCACTCTCTCCTTTCGCTTATCCAGCTCATGCTCGTGCGTTGCCGTAGTCTTCCCCGGGTTGTCCGGGTCCGTGCTCGGACCCGGGTCATTTAATAACGTCCGGGTTTCTTTGCTTGCATTCATGGTAGTCCTAAACCCTATCTAAACCGATTCGGGGCCTATATCGCAAATTTAGAACT
>MIQA02005331.1:0-11504 GCA_001887855.2 Sclerospora graminicola | reverse complement strand
CATCGCGAATACCCGTTGTCCGCCACCTTTTCATCGTAATGCGATCGGCCTTTCCCACCCATCAACCGTCTTATGTTGATGGGTGTTCCATCGTCACCAATCAACGGCCATGTGTGGTCCACTTCATTATCAACATTTTCTGATCGCTTTACCACAGCCGCCCCTGAGACAAACTGCAGCCGTGCAACGACTGCAGTTCGACTCATTCACTTCCAAATTTCCTCTTTGGCGATCACCATGGCTGACTCGAGCCGATCTTCTCTTCCTCCTTCGTCATCTTCGGCTGCCCGTCCGATCACTGCCTCGCCTTCCGTTTCCAGTTCGGCTGATCCAGCGACCACCCCGATCGCGACTTCGGCACCGATCACGACCAGTCTCATCCGTCCTACGACGACCATGACTTCATATCGCCCGCCTTGGAATCTTCCCGCTCGGCCTTCTTCAGATCGCCCCGTCCGTTACTTGGAACAGCTCGCTCGTCTAGTGGAGGGATCGGGTCCACTCACGTTGGGGTCCATGGAAGCTTGCCGACAACGGTCGGAACTCCGAAGTGCAATTCCCGAGTTGGTTTCTCTATATGGTACCAATCGGGCACTTAACGCTGAGTTATTCGACTGTCGGATTGTTGCCGATACCTTGGAACATGATTCTGCTGATCTGGCTAGCCAGCTGTCGACCCTTCGGCTAGATCGCGACAGACTTGAACGAGATCTGCAAGACATGACTGATCGTGTTCAGAGTCTGACGATGGAGCGTGATCAGCTATCAGCTGACCTCGCCACTCTGCTCCTCTCCAAGCCTTCGGACACCGTCGCCTCCCTACAGTCGTTGATCGGTTCGCTGACTTTTACCATCCGCAATCAAGGTATGTTTATCCCATTCACTTCTTCTGCGATGTTTATATGACTTTCCATGTTTATTTCCAGATGAACGTATCGAGGCAATGAACGGCTCGATGGTCGAGATAGTGGATCACCTACAACGGCTCGATGGTCACCGTCTCAACCGTGATCAGCTGCTTCGCGACAAGATCCGCACTGCCGAGGACGTAGAGCGTCGGGAAGTCGAGGTGCGCTACTCGGATGAGCAGGTCCAGCTCCTGGTAAAGCAACTTTCCGATTCTCGCATCGGCCGCGCCGACATACAGAAAAGGTTGCGCGAGAGTCGGAAGGAAGCTGAAGATTGCCGGCGCGAGCTTAATCTTGCTCGGTTTAAATTTGAAACCCTAGAGCTCGATGATCGCGCCTGGCTCCAGCATAACGCCGACTTGAGGAACGTTGCGGTGCAGACTATGGAGAGGTGGACCAACCCGAACACCGATTCGGAGTCAGTTCGGACGGCTTTACAACGACTTCCTGAGCTGATCAGCTCCTTTACTCCGTCTGGAACACCACCACAGTCTCCCTAGTCTGCCCCGCCATCACCCGCGTCCTCCGTCGCTTCCTTGCCGGTCCATAGTGCTGATCAGCCCGTGATCAGCACTGCAGCGGCTTCTGCGTCTACTCCATCCCGTTTACCGCCAACCCCGGGATCAGTCTCCTCGATCTTAAACGGGCCAGCTCGTCGAAGAAGAAGATGGCTCCCGCCAAGCGCTCTCGTCTTATGGTTGACTCGGACGATGAGTCGACTGATCTGGACGAGAGGACGTTGTCTGTTCTGGCCCGATCGCGCAGTACTGATCGCCGCGCTCCAGTGGCGACCCTTTCAGGCGTAAGTTCGCTGACCCAGGCCGTCGCTTTGCTTGAGTCCGATGACGAGGACGAAGATGATCTTGAGGAGGAACAACCGGCTTTTGGCTATTCCCAACGTTCCTCCACCGGTCAATACGACGGTGATCGCCCGACCACCCAATTTCACGGGCGTCTTCATCCCGGCGAACCGGTCGTCGATCGAGCAGGACGACTATAGCTATAATCCGAACCAAAGGTTCATGGAATTATACGTCGTCATGCAGGGCAAGCCGACTCCTGCTCACATGGCAACTCGGAAACCTTGGAGTGCTGATCAGGTATGGGATCTGACGCCTCAGGTTCTTGCTGTGAGGCACAAACTCGTCCCTCGCTTGTGGTCCCGTCCGCCAGGATGGATCTTTCCGACTAGATCGTCGGCGCCCAAGAAGAGGCAGTGGCAACCGCGCGTGTTGACCAGAGGCGCTATCGAGCTTCTGATCGATTCAGCACCTTGGGATGTCCTCATGACGCCTATGCCTGGGCTAGCGTTTCCCAATCTCCCCTGGTTTGTCGATCTACAAGGACGTCTGGCCCTGTATTATCAGGAGCATGTTCAAGCGATATGGGAGGCGACCCACCATTTCCCGATCACGGCGACGATGCGCAAGGACGCGTGGATTGAGCATTATTATCATGCTCGCAAGCGCCGACGCACAAATGTCGGGGCTGCCTGGGCTGCGATCTGCGACCATGTGGTCAATGGGATTCAACGTGGCGAGTGCGATCAGGACGTTTTCTTGTTTCCTGCCGTGCTGCATCTGCCTGTTCGTCGGACGGGATCGCGAGGCATCAAGGCTGACGGCGGGGAGTGGTATCCCGGTTATGGACATCCAACTCCGATCGGCACGTTGCGTGATGCCCTGATCTTTACCGATCACCAAGAGCCTTGGCGGAACCAGTACCGATCAAGCCCCATGGATCATCCGGCGCTCACGGTTTCTCGTCTGCGCACGAAGTATGGCCCGTGGTTGTCGTGACAACCAGCTTTCGTTTCGTTTTTTCCATAATTATTAATATATCACGACAGTTCTTGATAATTTTCACGTTCCATATTCGCACTTCCCATTCAGGTCCCACTATTGCCTCCATCTTGTATATCGATCGTTCACATGTATGCAAATGTAGTTCTCGTGCATTATATGTATATATATATCCATTGACTCTGAACCAGCTCAACCACCCTGATCTCCACTTGTTCGACCATTACCTTTGGCTGATCTGTCACAATGTGTCAACCCAGGCTATTGAGATTCCTGGTTGCCCTCTTCGTGGGTTTGCATCACTCCAAATCGATTTCGTCTCACCCGATCACGTTCAAATTCTCTTAATAGAGCTCCACAGTTCAGATCACGTTCATCTACCCACTCGGGATCGTCATAACCCTTCCACCGAACCAAGTAATCACGATGGGTTCAGCCGAATCGGGTCCTCTTGCCTGATCGGGTATCCAAAATCTTCTCCACTTCAAATTCGTTCTGGTCCAACGTTCTTTCCCAACTCTCTTCGGGCAAGAGAGCTTCTTCGAAGTCAAACCTTGGCTGATCATCGCATGACAGCCTGATTTTGGGCCGATCAGGGTATTCCCGAACCAGTTTCAGCTTCGACAAATGGACGATCGGGAAAATTCCGTAATCGGTACCAGCAGTAATCAACCGGGCGGCATGATCACCGATTAGTTCGGCTATACGGAACGGTCCATGCCACAGATGTGCTAACTTCTTGGCATATCCTTCTTTCACGCGATCCAAGTAAAGCCAAACTCTTGATCCTGGCTCGATATTATGTGAATCGGCCTGATCATTGTTCCGATCAGCTCTTTCTTGGATGGCCCTTCGCAATCGTTCGTTGACTTGTTCCCGCGCATGTTGGTAGTGACGCTGGAGTCCCATACGCCATCGACGAGCTTCGCGATCTCGACCTCGGGTACATCCAACCGGAATCACCGACTCGATGGTAGATCGGGGGTCCCAACCATACGCCAAGTAGAACGGAGTATCTCCCCTGATCCGATCGAAGGAGGAGTTCAACGCAAACGCCAGCCTCTCTGCATACTCATCCCAGTCTTGTTGAGCGGAATCTGCGACGTACATCTTGATAGCTCTGGTTAGCGTCTGTACCATGCGTTCAGCCTTACCGTTCGCTTGCGGACGGTAGGCCATGGTCGCGCTCTGTTTCTGACCAAGCATCTGATTGAATGATCGTAAAACTTCGGCCATGAAACCTGGTTCCCGATCATGCCTGATCACCTCACTAGCTCCAAAACGCCTAAAGACACATTCTTCATAACTGCAGGTGACTTGTTGAGCTGTCCGGGTAGATCCTGCTTTCGCGATCACCAGTCCCGTGAACAGATCAGTCCAGATCAGCAACTCTGTGTTGCCCTTGAACGATTTTGGCAGGGACGGTATGTGATCCATCGCTATCACTTGGAAAGGGTAGGTCGCTTGGATATTTCCAGGTGATCTACCCCGGATGTTCGGCATGCCTTTCCCGGTTTCGCAATCCGTACATGTTCCGACAAACTTTTGGACACTTCGATATAAGCCTCTCCAGTGAAAATGTTTGTGAACCCTGTGGTACGTCCGACCTACGCCCTGGTGACCACCCTCTAAACTGACGTGATAATGGTGTAAGATATCAGTTTGTAAAGTCTCCGGGATTACGAGCCTGGCTGATCGGTCCAGATCTGCATCGGCCTGATCAGCTTGAGCATAGTAAAACAATAGATCGTTTTCGTCGATCTCATAGTTGGACGCGATCTTAGCACAATCTTTTGCTTCACCCTGGCTCAGCTTCTCCAGATCACCCTTTAGAAACGCCTTCAAATCAACGATCCATTTTTCCTCGTCTTGTGCCTTGAGAATTCTTTCGATCCGCATCTCCTGTATTATTTCTTCTGTTAGGCTTTCTCGAGAGAGTGATCTGTTAGGTGGTGATCTGGTTCGCGATCTCGTCATGATCGAGATCTGGGCTGCTTCCTTTTTATCTTCCGCACGAATCAGCTCAGGCAGCCTATTGATCTCCACCAATTCCTCCAGCAATGCTTTATCAGTAACTATCAATCCGGTCTGATCACGCATGGCCATAGTGGCTAGGTGATCTGCGCTCCGATTCCAATCACGTTTCACATGTAAAAGATCATGCCTTGGCCATCCACGTAAAGCTTTCATAACGCGATCGTTCAGCAACTTCAAACGCGGTGCTTTGCAATCGATCTCTCCAGTGATCTGCCGAATTACCAGGTTTGAATCTCCGCATATGATTACTCTTCCGATCTTTTGCTCTTGCAAGAGAACCAAACCTAGCAGCAGACCGCGATATTCGGCTTCATTGACCGTGATACCCGGAGTATAGTCTGAACCAGCAGATATAACAGTCCACTCTGGCAATTTCCACAACAACGCGCTATACGCCCCCTCGCCTTTCTTCACACTCGCTGATCCGTCGAAACTTACAACGATCAGATCTTCCTCCGAGCCGACGATCGGTGGGGGTATAGTGATCGATTCTCGTGGTTGCTTCCGAGGAGCGACCTCGATCAGGGCTTCATCGACTTCTGATCGGGGCGTGATGCTGGCTGCTAGTGTTCCAAGAATTTCTTCTTCGCCCTTGGTGCACTTGATGATTTCTAAGGTTCACTGAGATAACAGCGCTGCCCATCGCCCCAGTCTCCCGTCTAAACCATTCGCTGACAGTAACCAAGCCAAACTAGATCGCCTGGACAATACCTTAATCGATCTAGTTACCAGCATAGAGTAACAAACATCCAATACACGTAATAATGCTAGCACTTCTTTATCCACAATACCATAGTTAACTTCGTTTGGTTTTAATGTTCGGCTTGTGAACGTCACCGGGCAATAAATTCCGTCGTGATCTTGGACCAGTGCGGCCGATATTGCCCATTTACTGGCATATAGAATCACCACGGGAATCTTCTCCGGATCGAAATGTTTCAGTATCGGCGTCGAGATCATCTTCGCCTTCAACATACTGAAAGCTACCATAGCTCGCTTCATATGGTCCTCTGACCCTGGCACAGTTCGCTCGATCAGTGATCCTATCTTGAGATTCGATTCGGTAACTTCGGTTTCGCGATCAGTCTCACTTAGTGATCTTCCAACCCGATCACGTTCTCCTAGCCCATGATAATCCACTTCCTTCAATTCATATAGTATAGCGGCGTAAATTGAGAAGTCCTCGATAAACCGGCTATAGTAATTCAGAGATCCGAGAAAGGACTGCATAGCCTTCAGTGATCGGGGAAAAGGTAGGTTGCTGAGAGCAGCCAGATCTTTCGGGTTTGCTTCCAAACCTTGGATCGACACGTTATGGCCGAGGTAAGCGACCTTGGGTTGACCCCAGAAACTTTTGACCACACTGATCGATAAATTTCAGCGCTCGCAGGTGTTCAGGAGTCGTTCGTTTTATCGCATAGCATATCCCATGATGTTGCTATGACCAAGATGTCATCTATATATGATCGCCTTCCCAAAACTGATCGGCCCTGATCTTGGTCCGGTTCGCCCTCCGTAAACACATCATGTAGATCGGTGGCTTCTCGATCAGCACTGATCTGGAAATATCCATAGAGAGCATTGTCAATCAGTCTCTGATAGATCTGTGGGGCGTTCTTTAATCCAAACGGCATCCGATTCCATTCGAAAAGTCCGAAAGGTGTAAATAAAGCCGAGATCTCTCGAGCACGATCAGTCATCGAAACCACCCAGAAACCACTAGCCATATCCAGCGAACAAAACCGTAAAACTTTATCAAGATCTTCTAATAAATCATTGATCAGGGGCATCGGATAGACCATCAACTTCGTGAGGCGATTCACCATTCTATAGTCGATACACAATCGAATATCGACCCCGTTCTTTTTTATCACAATCACGATCGGTGATGCCCACTGCGATGTTGACGGTCGGATGATTTTTGTACTCAACAAGCCCTTGATCAAATCGGATAACTTTTCCCGGTATTGAGGTGCAACTTTACGACAACGTTGAGCGATCGGCCTCGCATTTCCCACGTCTATATCACAAACAGCTCCGAATGCGGCTGGGGTAGGGCGTTACCTTTCCCCATCAGTAAGTGGCGCCTTTTCCAGATGATCTTCTTTAGCTGATCGATCTGCTCGGGAGTGTTCACTTCGGGATCACCGACCTGTAGATCTTCCATGGTGACTTCTGGCATATTGGGCGATACTTCCGGTAAAACAGCCATCTGCTTCTCAATACCTTCAATGTACTGATCACCACCTTCATGTATACACACTTGTTCATCTACCTGATCTGCCTTTTCCTGATCGGTATCATCTTGAGTCGCCCCTTGTAAGTCATCCAACTGGTGATCTACTTCGGGTTCACTTTCCTCCGTAATGACTTCGGCAGATTCCTTTTTCTTCTCAAGATCGTTCCTGAACTCCTCACCATCATTGTCGCTCTCTGGATCCGCTGTTTTCGGTGAGCCGGGCCTAATAATATTCAATATTTGTGGATCTTTTTTGACCCGTCTTTCCCCTGTCGCTTTGATCGGTGGTCTCCTGATCAGCAACTTGGTCGGCGTAGAATATTCCGGCTTCTCGACCATAGGTGAAGTGTCTTCATCCGCTGAGTCTTCGTCACTGATCAGGTCCGTGGTGGCTTGATAAGCCAGATTCTGCCATTCAATATATCTTCGTGATCCCACTGAGACATACTCGATCTGTCGAGGTACTTTTCTTTCAGGTATCCACATGCCTAAGATCATGTCTTCGTGAACGATCAGCGGCTGATCGGATATATTCGTAACCCTGATGTAACTTGATCTGCCGATACCCTTAACGAACGTTGGTACCCATCGTTCACCACGGGTTAGTCACAATTTCTGTTGCCGATCGCTCGGCCGAATTATGACATCGACTGATCGGGACACCCCGATGTTTTCGTACTGACCCATTTTAAGCATCCGCACATGAGTACCATATAAAGGTCGTCGACCGGATAACTGAATCTGCACCTCATCTGGCAGAGTCAGGGTTCCATGAGACAGGTCAAGTCGTATGCCGGCTGGTACCATAAAATCCATTCCCTGTATTGCGTCTTGACCGGCTAACCGGCCAACCCAAGCGTTGAAATAGTAGACCAGGGATCCTGCCAAGGTGATTTTAACACGTGATCGTCCTTCCGTCATGTATGAACTTTCGCCGATCCCAACACATTCTTGCCTCTGGGTACTGTCTATACGACATCCCACCTTACGAGCAAAGGCGGAGTCGATGATCGAGACTTCCGCCCCAGAGTCAAAACGAATAGTGCTTTTTCATTGTTGATCTTTCCATTAGCTTTTGCCTGTTTAAACCACTTGTCAGGAGAGTGATACTTCCAGTATCCTCGGGATTCACCGGGCAGTAGATCCAACTCCATGATCACGTCCGATCGGGAATATTCATCCACTCTGAGACTGTAGATCGGACATCGATCGATGCAATTTGAATTAGAACATGTATTGTCGGTTATCTTCTTTTCCTCAAACTTATCTCCACTACCGACATATGCATAAATGCAGAACGTAGATCGCTCGGCTCGAGCCAGATTCCAACCTGGCAAGCGATCTAGTTTAACATCTTCTCAACATCTGGTGGAAGCATACCAGCATGTTTAGTCGGCACATACCACTTGCGCATCAGATTAAAAAAATCTTCAATAAAGCAAGGGCCGGCGTCATGAAGTTTCCCACAGGTCTTGCATACGAAAAAACAATGATCAGAAGGGTGACCTTTACGATCACATTTTCCACACGTAATTCTTTTCCAACAATCACGATCTCCATGTCTGGTCGACCCACAATGTGCACATTTCTTACGAGATCGGTCCTGATCAGGTTGAATCCCACCAGGTTTCCGTCCATCCATGCCATTAGTCGATGATCTCGGGCGATACATTGGTTCCGTCGTAAATACATGACGGTACTGTTCCTCGTCCGAGCTCAGACTCGACTGGCCACTTTCTTCTTCAGGGCCTGAACTGTCTGATTCCTTCGCGATCATTCGAATCGCTCTGGCTGGTCGGGCTGCCGGTATCTTGCCCTGATCAGGGTGTGGCTTTGACCGGTACCGGTTCGATCCTACCTCGACCTTGGGCTGTCGACTTTTGGCCCGCTGCAGCATCCTCAGAGTCAGTTCCAGTTGCTCTGAATCCTTTATACGGAGCAGGGTTAGCTGATCAGCCAGATCGCGAATATCCAGAGTGCCAATAAAGTGTTCGACATGCTCGCGAGCTATATCCGGGTGTCGTGGGTCATTGATCGGCATTTCCGCGCATAGACCAGCAACATTCAGCCGATGTAAGTATTCGATCGGCGTCTCGTCAGATCTTTTCTTCATGTGGTTATACTGTCTCGCGACCGACACCCCCGAGTTGCAATACTGCTCTTCAAACTCTTCACACAACCGAGGTCACTTCAAACGCACTCTTTGACTCAGCTGCTTAAGCCAGTTCTTGGCCGGGCCTTTCATTAGATCAGCGAAGATCAGACATCTTTCACCTTCCGGTGTCTTGTCTCTCAAAAAAGCTGATTTAGTCCGACTCAACCAAGCTCTGGCCTGATCATCATCCATATCCTTGCCGGTAAAAATCTTTTAATTCCGAGATCGCAGACATTCGCACTCGGGTGATCGTTCCGGAATCACTGTCAAATGCCTGCGCGGAGGCCATATTCGCCCTACGAGGCATCTCAATGTCCAAATCATCCGGATCGAAATGCTGACTGATCTCTCCTTCTGACTCCATGTCCACATCACTACGTGGGGGCGATCTATGAAATCGATCTTGGTGATCGACCTGGCATATCGATCGAACAACTCCGGCTGATCGAACTGATTCCATGTCCACGTCCATGGGTTTCTTCACCGGTTTCTCAGCGGATTGATTCATGTTTGGTGTTGATCGCCATGGTTGTCCTTGCCCAGGTGTGTACTGAGGTAATCCATATTGTTCACTCGCAAATCGGTTCATCATAGTCGCGAACATGGTTCTCATTTGCTCTGGGACCTTCCGGCATGTTGGTAGGGTCACTGCTGGGAGTCGGATTGTTCTGTGGAACTTCTTGAGCATCTTCGAAACTATCGTCCGATCCGACTCGACCAGGTTCAGGCTTCCTTTTCCTGTTCTGCGACTCGATCTTGGGGTTGATCTGCTTAATCCCTTTCGGGCCCAACGTCATACGTGTTATCCCAACCGAGGAGTCGGTGGAGGCCGCTCCAGATTGTGATGACGATTGATATATCGACTCAATATCCATCCGATATTCGACCAACTGTGATCGGTGTGAAGGATCCGCAATACGGCGACTGGACCACGGGGTTCGCCCCGAATAACGAGGCAAGGTGATCATACAGAGTTGTCATAGCTTCTCTGATCGTCCCTTGGTCCAGATCAAACAGCATATTCGCGTCGAAAGCACCAGTAGTGAAACCAACTTCGTCGATCTGCGCCAAGAGGTTCCTGATCAGATCAAGTTGACTGCCTGTGATAACCGGCCTGGTCGCCCGACCTTCAAGCTTCCCGATGATCTTAGGTTTAATGATCTTCATCACTCGGTTGGTAGCCAGGAACTTGTGAAACTCTCGAAGATAGAACAGTCGTTCCACATCTTGAACAGTGGTCTTCTCGGCTGGTTCGGTCTTCTCTTCGTCTTCCTCGAAGATCTTCGGTTTAGGTTTCACATATTTTTTAGGTGGATCACAATGATCCGCCCCCATGTTTTTTCTGTCTTTTTCCATTTTCTTCTTATGCATAGGATCAAGGTTAGCACCTCGATCCTTTCCCGGGTTATAGTCAACTTTACTATAACCCAGATCGGCCCCGATCGGGGCCATGTGGGGAGTTGTTTCATCTTTAATCTCGACCTGGCACTCCACCAGACCAGGTCGACCATCGCTTCCTTTAGATATGGACAGCATCGGAAGCGATACGCCTTCCTCCAATACACCCGAAAAAGTTTCCTCCACTTTGATTTTCACATCTTTTTCATCATCAAAGGAATCACGGTGATATCCCTGGTTCGAATCCGGGCACGCGCACCATTGTGGTGGAGCCGATTTCCAAATCCATGACCGAAGTCTTGGGTGGAATCCGGATACCCACTGGCCCGGACGACCAACTATCGGAGGGGTACTCCGTTGATCCTGATCAGCATCAGAATCAGATGAATCACCATTATGGTGACTGATCTGATCCTCCCGGTCATCTGGCCGGTCTTCATGCGCGTCAGGATCTATATTCAACTTCATCTCACCTTGTGTACCCGTTGATCGGGGGTGGTTACACTCACTCAGGTGGACTCGGTGACGAAAACGATGATCTTGATCAGGTCGGAGGGGATGACCTTCTCGAGACGGTGTCCTCGGGTGGAAATCTTCACCGGAGAACGGGTTGGGGTCGATACTTAATCGGTATCTAGGCACTGATCGGGAAAATTCGTCCGATCAGGCCAGCCAATGAGAGAGAGATAATAAGAAACCAAGAAAACGCGATCAAACCACGATCTTCCACAGTAATCCACAAACGTTATCTCCACAAAACATTTTCCAATATTAATGACGTGTTCTAAACACGTTTGCGTTGAGGGTGATGTTCGATCACCTAGACGAACCCGTCGGGGGTCTTCCGGTAAGCCAAAATGCGTCTAAGCGCGTCTTAACCGGGAATTAGTTGAGCAAGAGGGGATTAGTCAACCCTGTGCTCCCAATGACCGCAACACGTGGCGGAGCGACTCTTTGCTTAGGGG